>BSBK01000094.1:335000-615000 GCA_027943335.1 Chamaecyparis obtusa
TAGCCCATGGCAACACGTTGGCGGTTTGTCACATGTTCTCATAGCTCTATTTCAAGCTATGCGAACATGTGACTAACTGCCAGACCCCGCGACAAAGCTATGAACTACGGTGTGGGTCCGTGTGTCGAGTCTTGCCGACGTGTCTCCTTTCTGATTGGCCAAAGAATGCTGAGGTGGATGTACATCATGGGTCTGATACCCAAGGGTAGTTAACGGTGGTGAAGGTTTATGGGGTGTCGCATGTTTGCATAAGCCATTTTCAAACTATGCGATCATGCGACAACCACTAAGGGAATGTCGGCGTTGCGGAGTTAAAGTTTCCAAGCCCGCGAAACATGATGATCTAATGGTGGTGATATAAAGTAGATCTTAGTTTAGATGTTAACCGTTGATAGACTATTGGCACCCTAAGGATGACTGTTGCATTTCAAGTTCAAATTTGTAGAGGATTTTTGCAACAAGAAGTACTAGAATTGATGGCTTTAGCAGTGGTTTTAAACTGGTTTGGTGGCGTAGTTATTGCCGACTGATCCGAGGGGCTCAATGACCATTCACAGTGATGTTTTGTACCTGGTGGAGTAGGTTTTTGAGCTCGAGAAGCTTTTTGTAGGTGGTGATTTGTACTAGTTTTCATGGCTATCCCTGGTGTTCTGTACTGAAGAAATTAGAAGTAAATATCGGTATCAGCCGATTACTGTTGTTGAAAGTTGAAATGATTTCATTCTAAACATTAGAGCCTATAATAGTGAGCTTAAACTGATGATAGATACTTTGTTAATTTATGTTTATATTTATATATATAAAAATCCCAGCTTCGGCCCTTCATCTATCAAAAAATAAATAAATAAATTGCTTTCTATTACTTTTAAATCAAAAAAATACTTGAAATTAACCTAATATTTTTAAATAAAAAAATGCTTAAAATCAAAGTTTTAAAAAATTATTTAAGAAATTAATTCGAGATCTCATTGAGATTAATCTGACTAGGTCGGATTCTCAAAATATGCTAAATATAGTTTTTTTTATTAGAATCCAAGCATGCATTCGAATTCTGATTTGTATTTTTGGACCACTCCTTGTCCTCCTTACCCAAAAATCAGCTCAAACATGCACTGAAGCTGCAGAATAAAAACTCCAGCTAACGAAAAGATAAGGATAACCATAATAGCATGCAACTTAAGTTAAACTTAAGAAAACTCACTCCGTAGAAGATGAAATTCAGCATTCTTACAGTTGCATTCTTACAGTTCCATCACCATGTCGTTCAATTTTTGTACTGTCAACTGTCGTTCAATTTTTGTAGTGGTTTCATGAATATAATTTTGTTTCAGAAAACTTTGAAATTTAAAATAATTAATTTAATAATAAATTATACACAGAAAAAATAGAAATAATATCTTAAAAAAATAAATTATCTTTTTCACACTTTAAAATTTCCATGGAAAGCCCTATGGAGACATGGGACTACGAAACTCAATTCTTGCACATCACAGTGCATTATTAGTTTTTCTAGATTCGTCAATAATGATAAAATAAAAAATATTTGATATTGAGCATACTCCTAATCTTTGAAATAAACTTCAAAACACTTGAAAAATGTAAACAATAGTTACACGATTAAGGAGAAAAACTTCTGCTAAGGATTTGCATGAAAAGATTTTACATACTCAAATATTCCGTTACTTTAAAAAAAAATGTTATTTAATTTTATGTGCGATCAACATCTTAGCTAAATAACATCACTCTATTGAATATCACATATAGTTATTACAGCCAACGGAAAAATTGTTTCCGTTAAATAATCACAAACAGAAAAAATTGCTTACTGCATAGAGACAATAAACAGTTGAGTCTTTATATGCAAATCCACAGGGCACGGGTGCCTTACAAAGTGGACAGCTTTTCTTCCTCTCCAACCATTGACGAAGACAATCATGGTGGAATATATGGCTTTTGTGGCATGAACTTCTACACAGATCTTCTCCCACAATGAATTCAATCATACATATTACACAGTGAGGAACTTCTTTCATATCAGATTGACATATTTTAATACTTTCAAGCCTGTCCATCACCTCTCTCGTCTCCCTCCTCGTTTCCTCAGCCACCACTTGAGGTGCAAAATCATTATTTTCTGCCATTGAATGAGAATCTATTATACAAATGACTTCTATAGTGGTAAATAACATCATTCTATTGACTATCACATATAGTTATTACAGCCAATGGAAAAATTGCTTCCGTTAAATAATCACAAACAGAAAAAATTGCTCGCTACATAGAGACAATAAATAGTTGAGTCTTTATATGCAAATCCACAGGACTGATTAGGGCACGGGTGCCTTACAGAGTGGATAGCTTTTCTTCCTCTCCAACCATTGACAAAGACAATCATGGTGGAAAATATGACTTTTGTGGCATGAACTTCGGTAGGCATCTTCTCCCACAATGAATTCAATCATATAAATTACACAGTGAGGAACTTCTTTCATATGAGATTGACATATTTTAATACTTTCAAGCCTGTCCATCACCTCTCTCATCTCCCTCCTTGTTTCCTCAGCCACCACTTGAGGTGCAAAATCATTATTGTCAGCCATTGAATGGGAATCTATTATATGAATGACTTCTACAGTGGTTTGTAGTCTCCTCCTTATTTCTTCCATTCGCCTGCTAATGGCTTCATCTGTGATTCGTAGTCTCCTCTGCAGGTCTTCCATTCTTTTGAGCACTTGTTGTTGCTCTATTCTTATTAGGTTTTGCACTTTGTCTACTCTCCTCTGTGTTACTACTTCCCATTCTTCTCTCCTTCTTTCACAGTACATTCCCACCCTCCGAGACATCTTACTGATTTTAGATGTACAATTGCACTTCACCAGCCAAGAAATCCTTTTTTATATATTTGCAGCTCTCTCGCTAAATATAAACATTCTAAAGGCACCCTAACCCTACTTTATTTTTATAGATATAGTTAGATAATATTTTTTAATTAATTATTTCATTATTTAATGAACTTTAACTGATGTTAGATAATAGTAAGGAGCATAAATTATTACATATGGAAAAATAAATAATATAAAATGATTCAATCAATATTAAATAAAATGTATTTAATAAATAATATTCATAATATCATTTAAAACTGGTGATATCTAATTAATTCATAAAAATAAAAATATATGGTAAATTGTTTTTTTTTTCTAATATCTTTCACTGTTTTTAAGATGCATGCAATTAGGAATCTAGATTTAAATATATTTGTTTAATTTAATTTTTTTTAATTTAAATTAAATAAATAATTTCTTTTTCAACAATAAAAAGATATTTTATTCATGTATTAGATTTATATTAAACAATTATATATAATATTAATAATAATATAACACATTTAAGAAATAATAAACTATGAATAAATAGTTTTTAACGCGGAAGGTGATTTTTGTTTTTTTAATCGCCGTTGTCCATAATTCCGTCACACCGCAAACATTTGAAAGCCAAGGGGGATCATTTATTAAATAACTTACTTATGCATTATTTTAATAATGAAGAATCAAAATGTATGTGGCACTTTTGAATAATTATATTTTTGAACTTTTAAATGTTATTTTTTATTTTATTATCAAAAATTTAATAACTATTATATTATATTATATTATATTATATTATATATTTTTTTGAATTATATATTGATTGATCAAAAAGGGAGAATTACAAGAAGAGGAGTGGGGAGGTGGAACCTCAACCTACCAAGTTCACAGCAAAATAAACTATTACAAAGTAAGATAGAGCATCACAGTAGATAACAGTTTTCGAGAGTATAAACACCAAAAAGGAACCATGAACAGTCAAAGCAGAACGTCATTATAGTCTTCAACCCAGGAGGTCCATCCTTGAGCACCCTCCATCCAAACCACTTTCTTCCTTTCCAAGATATGAGCGAATATTTCAAGTCTATCAAAATAGGGCCCTCTACTATTCCTAATTTCCTTAATCAACTTTTTAAGAGCATCATCAAAAGCTGCCTGATTGTCCGCAATGCAGGCCCATTCAAAGCCATTTTTCATTTCGTAGATAAACATGGTGGCATGACCATCTTGGAGAAATCTTAGCAGCTTCTCCTTCTCAAGCCTCATCACACAACAAACCTGCGAAATAATTTTAAAACGTATGAGTTTCCTAAGAAAACCAGTAAGAACTCTGCCATTACCTTGAAATTTTTTCTCATTTCTAAATTTCCAAATAAACCAAAGGATGTAAGAAGAAAGGATATGCCAGAAAATGTTAGCATCTTTTTTAAGACCAAGAATAGATCCAGTAATAATATCAAAAGTACAAGCATGTTCAGTTATGGAGATTCCAAATAGCATCCACACTTCCCTGGCAAAAGGACAGTCAAAGAAGATGTGCATCATAGTCTCAGGCATCTTACAAACAAGACAAGTGTCAGAGCCACCTTATTGAGTTCTAATAGGCAGTCTATCAAGCATGAGCTGTCATTTGAAGCATTTAATCTTAGGCGGATGGGGGATTTCCAAATTTTTTTCTAAAATTTTCTGTCAATCAAGGGGGTTAATATGAACATACCAGATGGAATTGAGGTGGTCCAGAATCGAGGAATCACCATTAAGAACCTTATAAATGTCTTTAGCTTTAACTTTAGGGAAGAGGGATCCATCATCACATCGGAAGAAGAGGTACTTATGGGAGTCCACATCAATACTGCGCGGAAGATTAAGGGGGGAACAAGCATTCTTAACCATGTTGAAAGTTCTTTTATGAGAGTTGGGGATATCAAACCTACTGCTCATGTTGCGAATACTTCAAACCATAACCCTAACAAAAATTTGGCTGATTGTTCTAGTACATGTATGGAGATTATTAATTCTAAGAATGAATCCACCTCAAACCCCCCTCAACACCCCTCCTCCAATGCAGTCAATCCTTTCACTACCTCAATTCATATCGCCAACCTCCCTGACAATGATGGTTTTCAAACTGTTAACAAAAAAAAATGTAGGTGGAAAAATGCTCAGCAACTTGCCTTGGAACAAATTTGTAATGGTAACCATAATTCCAATCCTTTTTTGGCTTTGACTTCCCCTACTCTTTTGATTGAAGATACACCTTCCAAACCTAATGATCTCAAAATTTTAGAACAACCCACTCTCATGATTGAGGATGTTCTGACTCCTGTAAATTTTCATCAGGAGGAACATGTCAATAGCACTGGTTGGACTGGTGATGTTACCATGAGTGAGTTCCTTGCAACTAAGATTAGCAAGTCTGAGTACCCTAATCTTGTTGCAGGGCCCCCTTCTGATGATAACACTACCAGCCCTCCCATATCTATGCTTAATGAGTTGGATGATAATTTTTTTATCGAAGTTATTTATGCCAATACTGATCCTGCCAATACTCAAATTCAAGCTCCCCTTGGATCCTGTATTAATGGTGTCTCTGAAAGTATTCAATTTAATAAATTTGAGGAAGATGATGATCTATCATTTGGGTGTAGTACATCTAAAAAGAAGGGTAGACCTTTTGGCTCTAAGAACAAAAAGAAATTTGGTGAGCTTACTGCTCCCCCTACTAGCTCTATTTTGCCTTCTTCATCATGAAGTGCATCTCCTGGAATATTAGAGGCCTCAAGTCTCTTGATAGGAAGTTTGTTATCAAAGATTTTTGATGGGCCATAAGAATATTGATTTTCTTATGTTGCAAGAGCTAAAGGCTGTTGATTTCTTACTTAATTCTGCTCTTGATTGTATATGGAAAGATGCTATCAAAGTTTCCACTACCCATTCTAAAGGGAAGGGTGGAGTTGCTTTGCTTATCAACCATTGTTGGGATAGTTATATTCAATGTTCTAGTAGCTCCCCTTGTAACCATGTAGCTTGGGCTATAATTGATTTTAAAGGATCCTATTTTGGTGTTTGCTCTCTATATGCCCCTAATGACTCTAAGGACAAGATTCTCTTTGGGATTGGTTATATAATCTCCCTGATATCTCCTAGATTATGGCTGGGGATTTTAACATGGTTGAAAATCAGGATGATAAGTTTGGGGGTTTACCCTTTGAGTGGAAACACCCAGAGAAACCCCATTGGGATCACCTTAAATAGCATTTGAATCTCTTTGATCCCCTTAAAGGCCTTAAATCTGAGACTTCCGGTCTCTGGTTTACCTAGCACAACTTCCAACAAGGATCTAATCAAATTTACTCTAGGCTTGACCACTTTTATGTTAACTCTAACCATTTCTCCTTCTCCCCTAATCATCAAAACTCTCTTGTTCTTGCCTCCCCTTCTACCCTCTCTGATCACCTCCCCATTGTTACGTCTATTAACCTTAGAAACTCTATTGATTTTTGTAATCCCTATAATAAAAAGTTTATTCTCAATACTTACCTGTTGAAAGATCAGGATGCTCTTATTGTCATCAAAATGGTTAGGTCCTTCAATTTATTTATTCAGTTCCCCTCCCAAACTGTTTGGAGGATTATGAATGTTTCTTCTTGGAAGAAAATTCTTCAAACCTTAGGGCAGAAGAAGGCTAAGGATTATAGATTGCATGATAATCTCCTTAATGATCAGCTTCACATTGCTGAATGAGAAGTCCAAATGAATCCCACCTCTGTCATTCTTATTGAATGTGTTTCTCAAGTTAGGGACTCCCTTAGGAAGCATCAGCAAGTTAAAATTAGGGGGGCCTCTGTTAAAGCTCGCTACCATTGGCTGCAATATGGTGATAAAGGTTCCAAAATCTTCTTTAACCTCTTGAAACAAAAACAAAGAAGAGAAAAGGTTGACAGGATTGTGGTTGAAGATCAGGAACTTATAAACATTCATGATATCATTGAAGCTTTTGAAAGCTTTTATAAAACTCTGTTTACTTCAGAGGATAATTATGTCTCTAGAGATATTAGAAATAAGTGCAAAGCTATTATTCCTAGGAGGATCTCTGATGCGGATGCCCTCTTGCTTAAATCTAGGGTCTCCCTCCAAGAAATTACTGCTGCTATTTCTGCACTTAAAGATAACAAAGCTCCTGGCCCTGATGGCCTTCCTGCTGGATTTTATAAGGCTAATATTGACTGGATTGCTAAAGATCTCTATGATCTCTACTCTGAAGCCTATGACTCAGGTACCCTTGGGAACTCCATCAATATGGGAATTATTAAACTTATTCCTTAAGATGGGGATAAATCCCTCATTAAAAATTGGCGCCCTATCACGCTCCTTAATGTCTCCTATAAAATTCTTGCTAAAGCCCTTGCTTCCCATCTTGTGAATATCCTCCCTAAATTTATCTGCTCCACCCAAACTGGCTTTATCAAGGGGAGGTATATCCTAGAAAACCTCATTACCTATTGGGAATCTATGGAATGGACCAAGTCCTCCAACCAGAATGCTGCCATGTTTCTTCTCAATTTTGAAAAAGCTTATGACAAAGTCGAGTGGGATTTCATCCTCACCATCCTCAAGGCATTCGGCTTCCTTGATGAATTCTCCAGATATGTTCAAGTCCTCCTTAAAGATTCCTCTGCCCTTATTGAAGTTAATGGTAATCTCTCCCATCCTATCCCCCTTTCCCGATCCATTAGGCAAGGATGCCCTCTTGTCCCTGCCCTCTTTGTGATTGCCTCTGATGCTTTGTTTAACCTTCTCAGAGATGATACTCTGTCTCCTAAAGTTTAGGTAATTACTCTTCTTGATGATTCTAAGCTTCTTAATATTTAGTTTGCTGATGATACTTCACTCTTTCTTGAACTCTCTAATCTTAATATCCACTACCTTACTCAAAAGCTTGATATTTTTGGGAAAGCTTCAAGAGCCCGCATCTCCAATTCCAAATTCATCCTTCTTGGGTGGGAAGAGGAACCCCCGGACTGGCTTCTATAGACTGGTTTTTCCTGGGGTGGTCCTCACAAAATTATGTGTTACCTTGGTATTCCTTTCTCCATCTCCCCCTCCCTTAAGGATATGTGGCTTTGGATTAAGGAAAGAATTAACAAGAAGCTTAATAAATGGGATAATAGAGTGTTGTCCCTTGCCGGAAGAGTCCAAGTCTGTCAAAAGATCCTCTCTTCTTATAGCATTTATTACTCTTCGGTTTGGATGTTTAGTAACTACCAGGGGTTTGAAATTCAAAAGGCTATCAGGAAATTCCTGTGGTCTGATGGGAAAGGAAATAGAAAGGCCCATGCTGTCAAATGGAGCTGGTGCCATGTTGACAAGATGCTTGGTGGATTGGGTCTGAAAGATCTCAGGCAGCAAGGGATTTCCCTTGTTGCTAAATGGATATTCTAGGCCCTTGATGGTCAAGAACCTTGGAAGGTGTTGATAAGAAATAATATTCAGGCTGGTGTCCCCAAGCATGCTAAAACATGGAAAAATCTTCCCTTTTCTGATCTTGTTGTTGGCTCATTTCCCATCTCTGTCCAGGGTACTTGGGTCTTTAAATATATCTGGAAGGCTTGGGAACATGTGCGTAGATTCATTTATAATTCTAAGTTTGATAACAACAATTCTCTGCATGGTGAACGGTCTATCTAGTGGAACCTTCATCATAATGGGAAGCCTCTTTCCTTAACCCAAGGCTATTTTGCTAGATTTTGGCATAGCAAAGGGATTAAGTGTTTTATGGACATCTTGGAGAATGACAATCTTACAAGTTGGCAAGCTATTAGTACCAATTTTGACCTCCTTGCTTCTCACAAAAGGACCTTTAACATGGTCAAGAATGCCTGTGCCCTTCTCAATCTTCCCCATAGTAGTGATTTTGATTCCCATAGGTACCTCTTATTTCATTGGGATGATGGTTCCCTCCTCCCAAAAGTTAAAGCTAAAGACATTTATAAAGTCCTCAATAATGACTCCTCTATTTTACAACACCTCAATTCCTTTTGGTATTTTAATACTAACCCTCCTGAGTGGCACAAAACTTTTGAGAAATTCTGGAAGTCTCCTATTCCCCCCGAAATTAAATGTTTCAAATGGCAGCTTTTGCTAGATAGACTGCCTATTAAAACTCAACAAGGTGGCTCTGATACTTGTCTTGTGTGCAAGATGCCTGAGAGTATGAGGCACATTTTCTTTGAATGTTCTTTTGCTAGGGAAGTTTGGATGCTTTTTGGAATTTCCATAACTGAACATGCTTCTTCTTTTGATATTATTACTGGATCTATACTTGGTCTTAAAAAGGATGCTAACATTTTCTGGCATATTCTTTCTTCTTACATCCTTTGGTTTATTTGGAAATATAGAAATGAGGAAAAATTTCAAGGCAATGGCAGAACTCTTATTGTGTTTCTTAGGAAACTCATACGTTTTAAAATTATTTCGTAGGTTTGCTGTGTGATGTGGCTTGAGAAGGAGAAGTTGCAAAGATTTCTCCATGATGGCCATGCCACCATGTTTATCTACAAAATGAAAAATGGACTTGAATGGGCCAGCATTGCTGACAATCAGGCTGCCTTTGACAATGCTCTTAAAAATTTGCTTAAGGAAATCAAGGATACTAGAGGGCCCCTACTTTGATAAACTTGAATTATTCGCTCATGTCTTGGAAAGAAAGGAAGTTGTGTGGATGGAGGGTGCTCAAGGATGGACCTCCTAGGTTGAAGACTATAATGATGTTCTCCTCTGACTGTTATTGGCTCCGTTTTGTTGCTTATACTCTCGATAACTATTGTCTGTGGTGACCTTTGTCCTTTTATGTAATTATTATTTTGATCTGATCTTGGTGGGTTGAGGCTCCTCCTCCCTGCTCCTCCTTTCGTACTCTCCTTTTTTGATCAATCGATATATAATTCAAAAAAATGTTTGAACTATTTTAATAATCATTATATTTAATAACATAATTATTTATAATATATTATATGAAAATTCTAAAAAAATTATTTAATTTTAAAAATATAATAAATAATGATAAGTTTTTAATAAATATATTTGTAAAATAATAATATACTAATAATTGTTATTCTTCATATATACATGTTATTTAGTTTACTTCTATTCAAAAAAAAATTATAAATTTTTTATATGTTATATATTATTAAATGAGAATATAAAATAACTAAGTATAAAATATTTTTATATATGATATTATTTAAACTAATTAAATTTATTAAATATAATTTATTTACTAGTTCTAATATAATATTTGAAAATTGAATTATAAAATATGTATATACTATATTTAAATATTACTAAATATAACAGAATAATATTATATAATTTTTATATAAATTTATATTTCTTATATTTAGTATTTTCTATTATACAAAATATCATATAATTTTTATTTATTATTTATTTATTTCTTGTCATTATAATTAAACTATGAAAACTTTTTTATTTTAAACTTTCCAAATTTAGATTTTGATCTTATTATAAAATAGCATGTTAATAATAGATATAGAATTTTTTGTATATTGTTTTCTTTTAAAATTTAGTAACAAATATGTTAAATATATTAAAGCTTTAATTTTATTATATAGATATTTATATATTTATTATTTTTGTTAGATTTTTTTTCTTGTTTAAAAATAATAAAAATTATTTTAAATAAATATATAATATGATTTATTAATTAATTAAGTCAATAGGCTTTTTTATGTGGGCATCGCCCAAACAGAATTGTCTGATATGGAAAAACTTACTGATAAAGAATCTATGCCGGGAAAATAGATGCGCCACCAGGAAAAGTTATTTCAATAAAATCTCTTCCAAACCACTACGTCCTTTAAACACTCTTTATAATAAATACTCGTTTACACTTGTCTTGCAAAATGGTGATGTCTTATACGAAAAGCATTCTCCAACGCCAACGCATGGAGTGGACATTAGTTATGGTTTTAAAGAGGTTACTGGTTGTGTTTCCAATCTTGTTCTCCTTTGGCTTGGATGGTTTGTGTCTATCTACTCATTCTCCTGAGCAGCATCTTCAAATAAAAATTTTTTATTGGGGCTCTGTCTTATCTCCTGTGAGTGCACAAGCTCCATTGAGCAATGGCAGGAGGTATATTTTAGAAAGTGGGAGTGCAGGGTCTCATGAGTAAGTCATTTATGAATAATTAGATTACCCTTCATTTACATTGATGCAGTCATGCATGGTCTTCAAGGTTCAGGTTGGCCGCCCTTGACTCTGGAGTAAAGGCTTGACAAGATTCAGAGGTTGGTGGTATGAGTTTTGGACAGTACCAGCAATAGATGCTCACTGAGCTTGTGATAAATTGCTTGGTTCCATCTTATTGAATAGAGTTTTGTGTTTTAACAGAGTAAGACCATGGCCAAGATTGTTCCAGATGCTGAAATGGATGTCAAAGTCTATGTTGGCTTTGTATCCGATCATGGTGGTTCCCTCCATCTTGTTGAGTTCTCATCTGTTGTACAGAATTTGTTAGAGTAGATCAGGGTAATGGGCGAGCAAACAAAAATAGTAATTAGTGTGTAAACTAGTTAGGGGTCTGCTACATGCCCATATGCATGCGATACTGAATTGGTTGTGAATTGTATGTAACTTTCTATAATTGATGTGTGCCTAACAATTTGAAATAGTGAAGTTTTTGTTTGTGCTTGAGAGTGTCCTTTCGAAATTGTGAAGTTTTTAGTTTTGCCAATTATTGCTTAATTCATTTTATACATGTTGGATTTAGATCCGAGGAATTTGATGCACCATTTCTTAAGCTTCATTTGATTCACTCTGTTTTCTTTTTCTTGTTTTGATTGAATGTTTATTTGATTTACTTATGGATGTTCGTATATGGCCATGTCTTTATTTTCTTTTTATATGAACTAATTGGATAAGAAGCAAAATGGCAAGCATGATCTTCCTTTGCTAGAAGACTATTTCTCAAAGTGCAATCAGTATGTGGACTGCTTGTCCTATCTCTAATGTGAACGGTGCCAAATCAGTGAAGAATGTTTCTTGGTTTCAGTCACTAGAGCTCAGTTAATACCTTGCCTTTTATAGAATGGCTGGTATGAGCTTAGTATGTCTTTCATAGAGTGTGTACCAAATAAGTACAGGGTTGCATCTGAGCTCTATATTTCCTCGCCTTGAGAACAAATTGGTGTACATACATGTAAGCCAAAACGGTGCAGTCTAAGGTGTAGGTGTAGTAGGTGCAAGATAATGAGCATCTATGTTCATTAATCAATGTTTTCTTTACTATATGTTCCTTAATTGATCCCCGATTAGTATCAGTATCATATAATGCTCGAAGTCTTGAAGATAATTATTTACCAACTTAATCTTGCGCAATGGTGATTAGTTTATTCACTGATGGAAGATTCTTGTTTGATGCTAACAGGATTGTCATTTGATTAGTAATCTGATTTAGATCAATCATTAGTTGATGATGTTGTTGTTTAACCTTAATGATCACCTTCAACTTTTGCAATTTGGTAATGCTTATAAATATACAAAACCTTTGTACAAGGTTCACATAGTGAACGCTTAATCTTTTCGATGTCTCATTATTGAGCTGTTCAAATTACAAATATATGATTATGTTTATTATTATGACAATTAAATTAAAATCTCACATTCTACAACTTCAATCTTTTCTATAGTATATTTTACTATCAGCTTAACCATTGTACCTTTTGGGAATGTGTTAAATATAGCTTTTTTATTAGAATCCCAAGACATGCATTGGTATTCTAAATTTTTTCTTTGACCACTCCTTGTCCTCCTTACCCAAAAATCAACTTACACATGCACTAAAGCCGCATAATAAAACAAGTGCTATGTAGTGGCCAAGTACTTGCCTTTAGTTTTATAAATAAATTTTATTTTAATTTTGATTTATATGTAAATTGTATTTTTAATTAAAATAATTTATAACTAAGTTTAATTTTAATGTTAATTTATATGTAAAGTAATTATTTAATTATAAAAATTTATAAAATTACTATAATTATAGTTCTAATAATATTTTTTAATTTTATAAATAATTATAAAATATCATTTATAATTAATTTAAATTGTAAAATAGTTCTACTTATAATTAATTTTAATATTAATTTTTTAGTCCAAATAACTCTTTTTCAATAATATTATAATGTTATTCTATTAAATCTAAATTTATATAATATATATTAAAATAAATTCAAAAAATCTTCAATATTTTATAATATAACAAAAATAGAAATATTATTTTAATATAAGGAAAAACTTATCAATCTCTTAATAGGTATCTATAAAGTTGTAAATCATAAACCGAATAAAATCATATGATATATAAATTAGATTGTATAAAATCATATGATATATAAATTAGATTGTATTATTTGAATGCACGATTTTCATGTACAATAAATAACAAACGTGGTACATTTTAATTGGTTCACTCTAGTAATAAGAGCTCAAATGTATTAGCCAATCATATCATCAAAAAATAATTTTTACAAATTATAAACTTAAAAAATTAGCATCTAGACTATAGAATATGTGTTATTTTTAACAAAATAAGAAAATACTAGATTATAATTGGTGCAAAAAATTGATTTTAATCACTACTTAATGGAAGAAATGCAAAAAGTGATGCAATAGTACTTGCTAGTCTATCGGCAAGTACTAATAACTCCAGTTAACAAAAGATAAATATATTCATAATAGCCTGCAATTTATAAAGCATTTACATTTAAAAAAACTTTAATAACAAATATTTGAAACTCACTCCACACAAGAAGAACTTCAGCTTTCTTACTATGCTCAATTCTTATATTTGTATCATTGTCTTATATATTATCATCTCAAAGAAATTTTATTAGAATTCCTACATTTTTTAGCTACAAAAGTGTATTATTAGCTTTTCTGAAATAATAATCTTAATTTTTTTTATATTGATGAGAAATAAATTAAACAACTAAAAATGAAAATAATAGATAATGACACGATTAAAGAAAAAAATTATACTATGGATTTGCATGGAAAGATTTCACATATTCAAATATTCCATTATTTGGGAATGTCTTTGTATGTGAGTTGAAAACTTAAAAAATATTCTTGACTTCTCATATTAAAAAAATTCTTATAGAGATCATCAATTGTCAAAGGGTCAAAAAATGAGCATTTCATAGTGGTGGGTAATGCCTACTCAAAGATGCACCAATAGTGGTTTACTCAAACATGTGAGCCCTTGTGGTCAAATAAGGTACTAGAGGTGCACAAATGGGCCAATTGCCAACCAAAAATGCTAAAAATGGTGAAGTGTGCATGGAATGTAGAGTGTGCTGATATTGTTATGGTGTTCTTCCCCTAGTTTAGAATTTAAAGATAAATTTCAGTTTATAAATATAGAATATTATTTTTAATATTAAATTTTTTATTATGAAAATAGATGATATTGAAAATATATAATGATATTGATATTTTATAAATCTTCTAAAAACAGATAATAATTTTAAAATGTGATAATATATATTAGATAATTGAATTATGATTATTGATTATGTAATTGTATTGGAACATGTTTTTTATAAGTAATGTTATTTTCAATAAAAATAATAAACAATAATTATGTGCTAATTTATATTTTCCATGAATTTACTTAATAGATATATTGATTTGTTTGAATATATTTATATAAATTAATATTTTTAATTAGAAAATAATTTATTTATTTTAAGTAATATATAAAATGAATTTCTCTAGTCATTCTTAATTTCAAAATCTTGTGTTTGCATTAAGTAATTCAAATTTTTGTTCTTCTTTGATCTTGAATATTTGGCAATTTTGTCCTATATCTTTCATTGTTTCTTTGATTATTTCTTCCCTGGTTTTTATTTTATTTATTAGGATAGCATGAGGTCAATTATTAGATTATTTTGAAATTGTCTTTGTCTAGTCTAAATATTATATTTTTAATTAAATATCTATTTATTTAAAAAATTTAAATAAAAGAAAAAAATGAGATATTTTTTTATTTGTTTGACAAAAGATAAATATTGTATTCTTAAATAGAAATAAAAATAATAAAAAATTATCTTAATTAAATATATAATACATTTATTAACTTGTAGACACCAAAAAATCCTTCAGAAAATAAATTATTTTTGTTTTCTGAAAATCTTTGATGACATCATCATTTATTAATTAATTAATTATTTAATTAATTTATTTATTTTTATGGCATTAAATCCCTCTCTCTTAATTAAGAATCTTTAATTAAGGAATCTAGCCTAAAAATGTCATTTGGACATTATCCCTAATTTATTAATTATTTAATTAATAAATTGACCAAAAAACCTTCAAAAAATAAATTAATTTATTTTTTATCCCAAACTTGGCCAATTTCCTTAAGACCACTAACCTCTTCCAAAATCTTCTAATCCCTTCTTAATTTCGATTAAAAGGCTAATCCCATCTTTTCTAACCCTAATCCCAAGGTTAAATATTTAATTAAGGTTAAATATTTAATTTTCATATTTATTGAAAATATTTTAATAAATATTCCTAAAACTTAAGCTTTTGGAATGAATAACTTTTATTCCATGAAACTAAGGAGAAATCTAGACTCTTCTAGAATCTTCTCAAATCCACCCTCTTCACCCATCCTAATCCTTTTTTTTGTCCTAATCTGATCCTAATCCTAACCTTAAACCTTTGTGCAATCCTAACCAAGCTTAAGACTTTCCTAAACCAAAGCAAAGTCTTTCCTTCCAAATATCTCAACCACAAAGCATTTATTGCTTCCCCAAAGTCTTCAAAGCCTCTTAAAGCCCATTCATTGCTCTTACAAACATTTATTTGGAGAGTTATGAGCTTGGAGCCCCCTTTGTTGACTCCTCTTTGCCCTTCCCTTCATCCACTCACCTTGTGACATGTGTCACCTCCTGATTGGCTGAGAACTAGCACAATCCATGTGCTTCCCTTTGAGTGAATCTTGGCCTCTCTTAAGGATTTCAATCCTGACCATTCATTCCTCCTACCCCAAGCCTTAGAAATCCTATAAATACCCTCACTTCCTAAGGCAAATCATCCTTCAACTCTCAAACTCAATAGCAAAGTTATAATGCCATTTTCATTCTAGCATAAGCATAAACTCTTCATTTTAGATCATTTTCAAGCTTAAATCACATCTAAGTTAGCTTAAATGGATTAACATAGATTCATTTCTTGTTTTAATCTTAGTTCTTTCATTTAGCTTTGCATATTTGTGTGATCTTGAGGCCTTTGAGGCAAAATAGGTTCCTCATACCTATTTTGTGTCATTTTGGGTCTTCTTGATCCTCAAATCATCATATTTTGCATGCTCCAAGTGCTTGAGTTTGCACACCCACATCCCTCTATATCTAAGCATATCAAACGGTGCATGGGCGCATCCGTTTTAAGCTTAAACTGAGGTGGCTTTGATTTTAGTTTGTTTTCCATTAAACTTGATTTGATTATATGCTATGACGTTTGTTTGTCTTTGGCCTTCAAAACAGGTTTAGGTGCACTCACAAATCCTAGTCTACATTCTGGCACGCCCGGTGGGACTCAAACCACAATCATTTTGACGAAATTATGCTTTATATGCTTTTTTTTTTGCAGGAAATAAAGAAATGTCGCCTTCATGAAAAGAAATGACGCCTACAGCAATTAAATGTCGCCTTCAAACAAAGAAATGTCGCCTTCAACAAAAGAAATGTCGCCTACAAACAATTCAGTCACGCCTTCATGCAATGAAATCACGCCTTTGCGGAAAGAAATCACGCCTGTGAGCTCTGTTTTCACGCCTGCATAACTGAGATTTTTCTGTGATCGACAATTTCTGTTACGTCCCAGAATTCTTCTTCTGTCGCCTACATGTAAAGAAATCACGCCTATAACAAAAGAAATCACGCCTCTGGTTTTTTATCTGTCGCCTTTTGAGGTACAGAATGTCGCCTGTAGGAATTAAATATCGCCTCTGCACTTTCCAGCATCGCCTATAAGCTGGACAGTGTCGCTTTTTGTTTTTTGCTTGGGACTGGTTTTTTTCATTTCTTTTATTACAGCAAAGGTCAAACTCAATCTTGAATGAAACTTAAGGAAATGAACTTAGGTCCTAAGTGTCATTGTCAATTTGAAAATCAAACTCAATCTTGAATGCACTAAAAGGAACAAACAACTCTATTCCCTCATCTGTTTCAGTTTCCAAAGCAAGCAAAACAAATTCAATCTTGAGTGATCTAAGGGACAAAACAAAGCTTTTTCAAAGTTCTTAAGACAACTCGCTAATCAAATCTTGAATGCACAAAAAGAAAGAACTTGCAAACGTTTGATTCATTTACATTTTGAGGAAAGGAACAAATCAAAATCTAATCATGAGTGTCTTCATTTCAAAAGTTCAAAAATCACTTAATCAATTTGGAAAAATGAACAAAATCTGCTTGATGTGCATGTAGGAGTTTTTCAATTCTTGCATAAACCTTGTTAGAGTAAGCAACATGAAACACTTGAACTTGGACAAGTTCACTTGTTCTACTTTTAGCGAGGCCTGTCCAAGGAGAAGCGCTTCCTCCTCGGAGAACGACCTCAAACCGGTATCCCCCCCGGCCGGTATACAAATAAGTGAATACCAAAAGAA
Source organism: Chamaecyparis obtusa (assembly GCA_027943335.1). Lineage (NCBI taxonomy): Eukaryota > Viridiplantae > Streptophyta > Pinopsida > Cupressales > Cupressaceae > Chamaecyparis > Chamaecyparis obtusa. The sequence continues at coordinate 352,564 of BSBK01000094.1, forward strand.
TCACTTACATCTCCTAATCGCCGGGCGTTCATGCCAAACACGTGTCTGGGGATGGTAAACATTCCTCTCCCCCAGCATAATTGGCAAGGCTCTTAAGTGAGTCACGGATGATCAGCATAACCGGGTATGGAGACACCACGGAATCATTAGCAACCTGATAAACTAAAGGCTACCCTATCTACATCCGAAAGTATCAAAATCCTTGTGCAAGGACCGATTCCAAGGGGTTTACCGGGTCGCCTCAAGATTACTCACCATTTGTATTCCCTTCTGGGGGATACCAAGCTGTGGGCAAGTGATTTTGATACTCACCTTCCTTAGGTAGATCTGTTTGAAGTGCTTGACAGTTAAAGGCTCCGTGAAAACACTTGTTGAAACATACACTTTTTTGAAAGCATTTATCAGAGTCTTTTATCTTGTTTGTATCTCACAAAGTTGCTTTGTCCTTTGTGAAGATTGCTTTTATCAAATCCTTTGCCAATGGAAAAACATCAAGTAGATCTATAACTTGGTTCGAAGGACAATCAGAGCAGCCATCCCAAAACTTGGTCATTTCCCATCCCTTTGTCTATCTTTTTCTAGAAAAACATCTTCTTCCGTCAGTCATCCCAATCTGAGTCTTAGTCTTCCAAACCATCTTCGTCCTTATCCTTATCCAAACTCATCTGCAAGTCAGCATGTCTCAAATCTATAATGAGTTTGGTTATGATATCTCTCCTCTCCCACCAATCGATCCTAATGATGATGAAGGCCTTGTAGATCATGATGCCTATTTCAGCCATTTTGCTCCAAGCAACCCCCAGCGTTCCATCATTCCTCCAATCCAGCCAACCATGCCTTCATGCTTATCTCCTAGCACTCCCTTTCATGTCCTCGGCAAGGCTAGCACTCCTTTTCATGTCCTTGGCAAAGCAACCCCAGTATCTTATCCATCCCCAACTTATCCTTGTCTTCAACCTACACCTCTTCCATATGCTCCTTTCAGGCCTCCACTTTCTGCTATGGTCATTTCTCCATCACCATCATCCCTTAGAAACACTTCACGTTACTTTCCCTATCTAAGGCCTCCATCTGCCCATCCTCCAAAAAATTCTAAAATCCAAGATTCTAGTCCTCCCATCCTTTTCACCAAACCTCTATCCTTTCCCAAACCACCATCTTCTGCTCCAAACCCCAATCCTCCATCCTGTCTCAAACCACCATCTTCTGCTCCAAACCCCAATCCTCCATCTTGTCCCAAACCACCATCCTCTCTTCCAAACCACATTACCAAAAATCTTTCCCCACCAGCAGAGTTCATCCCTCAACCCACTCCAAAACCTGTACCTCAAGCCATTAGCCCTGCCTCTTCAGCACCATCATCCCCTCAAGCAAAATCCAAAGCTCCCTTTTCAAAATCATCTTTTTCATGGGTGTTCCCTTCTTTCTCTCCCTCTTCGCAAACATCTACCCAAGCACAAACCCCACCTTCATGCATGGATCATCCAAGCTCCCCATCTCCTCCACCTTCCAAACCTTCTTCACCACAAAAGTCTCCAAGGAAACCAATAACAGAACCCAAGGAAGAGCCAATAGCAAAACCCACGCCTGAAATTGAAAAGCCAAGCAATCCTTCATGTGAAGCCATCATTGATGAGGCTCATCCAGCGCTCCCATCTATTATCTATCTTCCATACATCCCAACCGTTGATCCTCTTCCATCTCCTAGCATCATTGAGTCCTTTCCATCTGGAGTCTCCATCCAATCCCCACCAACATCACCTCCTCCTAGCATTATCCAAAGCACATTCAGTGAGCCCCATGAGTTCACCCTTCTTCCTACCATTGCAGCTGCAAAATCTCCCATCCTTTTATCCATACCATCTGAAGAGTTCTTCCTTCTTCCAGAAACCCCAGCAGCAGAGTCTCCAATCCTTCTATCCACTCCCTCTGAAGAGTCCATCCATACATCCCCCAATCCTCTATCTACACAAATCCCATCGTGTCAAGATCTGGACCAAAAGCATGTTGAAATATCTATAGAAGAACATCAAGATCCAACCCCTTTACTTCCCCCATCGCATGTTCTATTGCCTCCATCACCTTCAATCCAAAATCCTACAATCCCAATTCCTCCAATCCAAGATCCTATCATCCCAGTTTCTCCAACTAAAGATCCAATACCATCCCCCAATCCTAGTCAAAATCCCAACATCCTATCCTCTCCTCTTGAGGATCCTCCTAACCAAACTGTCCAGCTGCCGTCACTCTATCCACTTGGAAAACTAACATTTGTCAAAGGTAAACCACTTGAAAAAGAAGACATTAGCTTCTTATCTTCCATCAGGGAACCAGAAAATGGCTGTTTGTCATTCACCCCAAGTCAAAAATATCCTTGTCTGGATAAAATGCTGAAAAGATGGAACTATCAAGGCAAAGGCCTTGGCACTCATGAACAGGGAAATATACAGCCCATTCAAGGCAAGAAACATCCAAAAGGCTATGGAATTGGTTGCACACCAGAAGAGGACACTCCCTCCACATCAGCGAAAGGTACTTCATCCAGAAATGTTGGTACAGCTAAGGCAAAGTTCAAACATCCATTTAAAACCAACAAAACATCTTCCAAGAACCACAACGCAATTCCTCCCCCTCCATCGTTACAACCGAGGAAAACCTATCATATTCCTCCTTCATCCTCCCCATCCATTTTGGGTCCCTATGTCCCAAAGTCTTTCAGCGCATCTCCGTTACCCAGCAAATCCATTTTGGGACCTTATATCCCAAAATATCATCCTCCATCTTATCCTACTCAGCCTTTCATCCAACATCCAAACATCCCTAGTCAAGATCAACAACGGCACATGTCCACATATCCTATCTACCAATCTCCTTCCATCTCTCCATCCAAATTTCCTCCATCCCAGACAACTCCTCATATTCCTCCCAATGCTCCTCACAACTTGGATGCCATATCGCGCATGAATAAAGGGAAAAATTCACAAAAATCCCAGGATTGTTATGTCCAGTCTAATCGACATGCACAATCAAAGCAAAATCCGATCAAGCAAGCCAAAGCAAACCACTGGCCACAAAGGCCCATCAAAGCAAATGCCAAATCTAATGCATCCCAATGGCTGCAAAGGCCCAATGACGATTACCATGTCCAGTCTAATCGACATGGTCAATCAATGCAAGCTCCAATCAGGCAATCAAATGCGCCGCAAAGGCCCAGAAAAGAGCCAATTAGGCATGCTAAAGCACCCCAATGGCTCCGAAAACCTAGCAAAGTCCAAGCAAAATCTATCACATGGCCACAAAGGCCTAGCAAAGAAAAAGAACAATCTGATGCCCACCAATGGCCGCAAAGGCATATCAAAGCTAAAACAAAAATGATGTGGATCCCAAAGCAAAAAGATGTAATCCATCTAACAAAAACATCCACAATGGCATCCAACATTGCCCATCTCCCAGCTCCTCAATCTTCCCCTCCATCTCCACCATCCTCTAGCATAAATCCTCCATCACCTCTATCTCTATCTTCCACATCCAATCATCCATCTTCCTCGCAACATGTGCCAATGTTGATCTTGACAACATCCCCCTATCTTGATCACTTTCCATCCTTCCATCCAAACACTTTCTACCACCATCTTTCCCATCTCCCCCATCTAATCCATGACTTTGCATGATCCCCCCCGTCCTGCTACAGTTGTACCAACATCCAGGCACACAATCAGAAGAAATCAGTGAGGAAAGTCAGCAAAGATCAGTCAGCACATCTAAAACAGCAAAGGGAAATCAATGACAAATTAGAGAAATCAGCAAAGTCAACAGTCAATCAGGCTTCAGCATCAACATATGCCTATCAGCTTAAAATAGAAGCATATTTTGGGGAAGAGGCAAGCTTTAGTCGCAAAATTTAAAAAAGCAAAGGCAAAATCATGAGTCTTTATGTGAAAACCCTTCTTGGGCACATTCTGATTCCAAAACAGTAAAAATAAAGGGCGTATCTTCTAGTGAAAACTTGGCAATTCAAGCGCTAGAAGATGGAGCTTTGCCTCTTCCTCCTATCTGGGATAACAACACATGATAATTCCCTATCAACATTGCAGAAACCAAGCTAAATCAACTTGGGTACAGAAGGATATTTGTGGCTCATCTACATGGAGGTTAACCTGACAGAAAGTGAATCATGACCTTAAGTGCCTTGCTCCAAGGAGTCAATTATCAACTGTGCATGGTCATATGCACATGCCTAGGTGTGATCTTAAGCTTGTCGTCCATCATCTAGCAATGGATCCCCATGACAAGCCGGCAACATCAGAAAATCAGCAATCCACATCAGAAAATCAGTGAAGAATCTCTCAGAAGATCAACATCAAATCGCATGATAGCACCAAAATCAGCACAAAACTCAGTGCTACATCAGAGAGTTAGCAATAACATCAAAATATCTGTGCAAAATCAAAAACAGCAGGGCCATCATCAAATCATAAGGGAACATCCAATCAAAGAATCAGCAACACCATCAGAATATCAGTGACAAATCAAAAGGTCACCATCTAATCAAGAGGAAGCACCAAAACGGCGACATCAGCTGATCAACAAGCACGACAGCATTAAATCAGAGCTTCAGCAACAAATCAAAATGTCAGTGCATATCAGCACCGAATCAGCAACACATCCAAACAAAATCAGAAGTATCAATGCATATCAGCACAAGCTCAGCAACAAATCAGCAAGATCAGCACAAAGTCAAGAAAAAAACACAAAGATCCATAAAAATTGGATAAATCAAATGAGCAAATTATCAACAAAGCAAAAGTCAAGAGAAAAACATCCGTCCTCTGGTGAAAACTTGGCAATTCAAGCGCCTTGGACAAGTACCATGGTGAAAACCTGGCAAACAGGTGCCATGCGTAGTGCCACCCCCTAATTCCTTTCTGCAGTTAGGGGCTTCCTTTCTATCACCTCTTATCCAACATGTCCTCCATCCCCTTTCGTCTCTCACTTCCTTCATTTTCCATTGGATCTTGATGACAAAAATAGAGACTATCAGATGTACATGCTTTTGGGCACCTCCTTGGCATCCATTGCACCTTTCAGCTACATATCCTCTATCCAATCCTTTCATCCTAGCTTCCATCCTTCCTCATCCTCTTGTTGGCATATCTTCCGTCCAAGCATACACCATGCCTTTAAAACACATGAACTATCTTAAACAGGGGGCATCCTCTTCCTTGGTGACGTATTCCTTGGAGGCTATCCAAATCCGAATCTTCCATCTCCCAAAACCCTCAGCAATTTCTCTATCCAAATCCAAACCAACCACCATCCAATCCTTCCAGCACTCCTCTATCTTGATCCACCAGCAAACCAACTCAGCATCCCATATCCTTTATCAGAATCCAACATCCACCATCCACAGCAGAAAGCAAATTCACCATCTTTTGCACCAAAATCCAGAGCTCCAAATCCACAAGCATTATCGTGTTCCAGCCCTTTGAGTTGTTTCCATCCCTTATCCTAAATCAGAAATCATCCTCTTTTTGGCACAACGTGTTGTCTTAAAGAAATCAAAACCTTGTCCTTGCATAGCCTTATCATCTCGAGCAAGAGATTGGCTTGTATTCACAAGAATCCAGTTGACCGAAGATCATCAGTCTATCCTAGGTTGACGCAATCCTATCACTGATCTTCCATTGGGAAAACAGCAGCTCATTTTGTTGACACTTGGTAATCTTCCACCAGCTTTCCATCTTCCACCAGCTTTTCATCTTCCACCAGCTTTTCATCCTCCAAGCAGCTTTTCCATCTTCAAAATCCTCCAACAGTTCCACCATCCAATCTCCCCGAATCTTCCTCCATCCAAATCTTCTAGCAGTTCCATCCTCCCCATCCTCAGCATTTTCCTCCATCTTTCCAACACCTAGTATCTTCTCTTGTCATTGGTATCTAGCTATAGGCCAACCTCATTGCAATCCAATGCCATTCATCCCTATCCACACCTTGCTAGCAATCTTCCCAACCTATCCATATCTTCTAGCTAGCCAACACCCAAGATCAAGCCAACCAATCAAATCGCATCCTTAGTCTTGTAGCAGGCCTTGATCTCGATCCAATCATCATCATTAGGATATGTTCTTCCCAAATCCGTGTCATTTCAGGACGCATCATCTGCTGCCAGTCCATTTTGGCCTTCCAACCTAGCTGGGGCACCATCTTGCATATCTTTGAAGTTATCAGCTTCATCCCCAGGTTCTTTGTATATCCTATTCTTGAGTCTTGTACCATAGCGTCAGTCGTGTCTCCACCTAAGCTCATTTGTACATTTGTGTCTTTAGGACCCATCCTTTGTCTTAGCCTTTGTCCGTCCTGCAGCAGCATTTGATCAAATATCTTGTCCCATCCCCGGCCTCAAAAAATTTGAAGTCCCACTCGGGCCTTGTGCTTCAGCAACATCAATTGTCGACTTATCCTTGCTCATCCTGATTATTCCTTGAACTTCAGCTTTTGCCAGCGAACAACTACACTTATTCTCTCACCAACCCATGGGTCCTTGAGGATATATCGTTCCTCCTGTCTGACCTAATCTTCCATCCTGGTCCTTGAGGATATATCGTTCCTCCTGTCCGACCAGTCTTCCCACCATCAATCAAACCTAATCTCTCTCCTTGGCAAAGGATGTCTTTTTGGAGTTATCATTTTGATCTTGGGTTTTGTCCTTTTGATCTTGTTAATCTTTTTTGGCTTCTCATTATCCCACCAGGGTCACCATGATTCATTATATCACGGTGTGCTGCGTGTGTGGATAATCTGGGGCAAGGTCTTTTGATCTTTCGCTTCTGCCTGTGAGTCAGTTGTGTGTTTGTGGTTCCTTCAGCATCGGTTCCACCATGTCGCCTCTGCGCTTCATGTGTGATGTTGGGGCAACCCTGTGTGTTTGTTCAGCATCAGTCCTCTGCAACGCTGGTGACAAGGCCTCGTGATCCCAGTATCCTTGGCAGGTCTCTAGCATTGCTATATTAAATCTAGGTTGTGCACTCCCGTTTGCACTTGGAGCTATCTGGTCCCTTGCATTTATCATATAGATTAATCTTGCATCTTTGCATATAGCTGCATCTTGCATCTTGCATTTCCATCTCATCTTGCATATCATCCATATTTGCTCTTAGAAGTGAGGTTATTTATCTCCCCTTTCTTCCTAGGCCTTTCCTCCCTCGTCCCGCCGGGCACACTCTGTCCCAGGGCGTAATCCCTCTTTCTCCTTGTCCCACTGGGTGCATCTTCCATGATTTTGTCCCACCGGGGCATGTTCCTCTTTCTTCTAGTCCACCCGAGCATCATACCCTCTTCTTCTGATTCTAGCCTCGGCATCTTGTTTTCTTGTCTTTGGCACCATGCCACTTGCGGCATCGCATCAAAGAGGGGCAAAATGTAGACACCGAAAAATCCTTCAGAAAATAAATTATTTTTGTTTTCTGAAAATCCTTGATGACATCATCATTTATTAATTAATTAATTATTTAATTAATTAATTTATTTTTATGGCATTAAATCCCTCTCTCTTAATTAAGAATCTTTAATTAAGGAATCTAGCCTAAAAATGTCATTTGGACATTATCCCTAATTTATTAATTATTTAATTAATAAATTGACCAAAAAACCTTCAAAAAATAAATTAATTTATTTTTTATCCCAAACTTGGCCAATTTCCTTAAGACCACTAACCTCTTCCAAAATCTTCTAATCCCTTCTTAATTTCGATTAAAAGGCTAATCCCATCTTTTCTAACCCTAATCCCAAGGTTAAATATTTAATTAAGGTTAAATATTTAATTTTCATATTTATTGAAAATATTTTAATAAATATTCCTAAAACTTAAGCTTTTGGAATGAATAACTTTTATTCCATGAAACTAAGGAGAAATCTAGACTCTTCTAGAATCTTCTCAAATCCACCCTCTTCACCCATCCTAATCCTTTTTTTTGTCCTAATCTGATCCTAATCCTAACCTTAAACCTTTGTGCAATCCTAACCAAGCTTAAGACTTTCCTAAACCAAAGCAAAGTCTTTCCTTCCAAATATCTCAACCACAAAGCATTTATTGCTTCCCCAAAGTCTTCAAAGCCTCTTAAAGCCCATTCATTGCTCTTACAAGCATTTATTTGGAGAGTTATGAGCTTGGAGCCCCCTTTGTTGACTCCTCTTTGCCCTTCCCTTCATCCACTCACCTTGTGACATGTGTCACCTCCTGATTGGCTGAGAACTAGCACAATCCATGTGCTTCCCTTTGAGTGAATCTTGGCCTCTCTTAAGGATTTCAATCCTGGCCATTCATTCCTCCTACCCCAAGCCTTAGAAATCCTATAAATACCCTCACTTCCTAAGGCAAATCATCCTTCAACTCTCAAACTCAATAGCAAAGTTATAATGCCATTTTCATTCTAGCATAAGCATAAACTCTTCATTTTAGATCATTTTCAAGCTTAAATCACATCTAAGTTAGCTTAAATGGATTAACATAGATTCATTTCTTGTTTTAATCTTAGTTCTTTCATTTAGCTTTGCATATTTGTGTGATCTTGAGGCCTTTGAGGCAAAATAGGTTCCTCATACCTATTTTGTGTCATTTTGGGTCTTCTTGATCCTCAAATCATCATATTTTGCATGCTCCAAGTGCTTGAGTTTGCACACCCACATCCCTCTATATCTAAGCATATCAAACGGTGCATGGGCGCATCCGTTTTAAGCTTAAACTGAGGTGGCTTTGATTTTAGTTTGTTTTCCATTAAACTTGATTTGATTATATGCTATGACGTTTGTTTGTCTTTGGCCTTCAAAACAGGTTTAGGTGCACTCACAAATCCTAGTCTACATAACTAATTAATTTTAAAATTATATTATTAATAAATTAATTTAAAAAATTATTTAACTAAATAATAATACAAACATTCAAAAATTAATTCAAAATATTATTCAAATAAATTTTAAATATCAAAACTTACAACAAATTGCTTTCTATTATATGTAAATAAAAAAAAACTTGAAATCAATCTATTATTTTTAAATAAAAAATTGCTTAAAATCAAACTTTAAAGAATCCCAAGCATGCATTCGAATTCTGATTTGTTTTTTGACCACTCCTAGTCCTCCTTACCCAAAAATCCACTCAAACATGCACTAAAGCTGCAGAATAAAAGATATCTATGGTTAATTGCACCATCTAGCTCTGGTTTAAACTGGAATGGTGAAGTTTTGAAAGGATTTTGAAATGGTGCTGAGCATTGTTGCTTCATATTTGTTGCACTTTCAACTTCTAAGACCATACTCGTACTGCTTTTGATCTTAAAACTCTTTATGTTGATTATATATTAAATATATTAATATAAATCCGACTTCGGCCCTTTACTAACCAAAAAAAAAAAAAAGCTGCAGAATAAAAGAGAACTCCATCTAACTAAAGCTGCAGAATAAAAGAACTCCAGCTAACAAAAGATAAGGATATCCATAATAGCATGCAACTTAAGTTACATTTAAAAAAATCGCTCCATAGAAGATGAAATTCAGCCTTCTTACCATGCTCAATTCTTATATTTGTATCATCACCATATATCTTATTATCTCAAAGAAATTTTATTAGAAATCCTACAGTTTTACGCTAAAATAATGATAAAATAAATAAAAGTATTTGATATTGAGCCTACTCCCAATTTTTGATGGAAAATAAACTTCAGAACACCTTAAAAATGAAAACAACTTAAAAAGGAAAACAATAGATAACTACACGGATAAGGGGAAAAAGTTCTGCTATGGATTTGCATGAAAATATTTCACATACTCAAATATTTCGTTACTTTAAAAAAACGTTATTTTTTTTATGTGCAATCAACATCTTAGATAAATAACATCACTCTATTGACTATCACATATAGTTATTACAGCCAACTGAAAGATTGCTTCAGTTAAATAATCACAAACAGAAAAAATTGCTCACTATATTGCCGGTAACAAACGCCGGTAACAAACAGAGACAATAAAAAGTTAAAGTCTTTATATGCAAATCCATAGGGCTGATTAGGGCAAGGGTGCTTTACACAGTGGACAGCTTTTCTTCCTCTCCAACCATTGACGAAGACAGTCATGGTGGAAAATATGACTTTTGTGGCTTGAAGTTCTACACACATCTTCTCCCACAATGAATTCAATCGTACAAATTACACACTGAGGAACTTCTTTCATATCAGATTGACATATTTTGATACTTTCAAGCCCGTCCATCACCTCTCCTCGTTTCCTCAGCCACCACTTGAGCTGCTAAATTATTATCGTCCGCCATTGAATGAGAATCTATTATGCGAATGGCTTGTAGTCTCCTCCTTATTAGTCTCCTTCTTTCGCAGTGCCTTCCCACCGTCTGAGACATGTTGCTGATTTTAGACGTAGAATAGCACTTCACCACCCAAGAAACCCTTTTTATATATTTTCAGCTCTCGCTAAATATAAACATTCTAAAGCACCCTAACCCTACTTTATTTTTATAAATATAGATACATAATATTTTTTAATAAATTATTTCATTATTTAATTATGCCGAGAGGCGTAACCTACAGTGGCAGAATAGGGGAAAGAAGTGTTGTGACCGTGTTAATGTTAAATTTTTAAATAATAAAGCCGACGAACATTTTATGAAATGAATTATTTTTTTAAAATGTAAAGCCGACTAATACAATGAACCGTTGCATCATCTTCAAGACACTCATATATTTCTGCATTCAAACTCCTCCTAAAGCATTCAACGATTGCTGGAGTGAATTTATATGCTCAGAGACTGCGCAAATATATAGAAAATCTTTATCTAAAATTATTAAGAAAAGCGTCACTACCAGATTTTTTTATAAAGATTTCATGGTTAGTGCCAATTAACTTTAGCATCAATAAAATGAAAAATTAACTTAACTGGTAGTGTGAGGAAATTAACTATTAGTGTGAAATTTTATTTTTATTTTAACTTTAGTGCACATTCATTTCTATAATAGATTTTTATATTCTAAGTGTGAAATTTTATTTTTATTTTAACTTTATTGCACATTTATTTTTATTACAGATTTTTCTACTATAGATTTACAATTATAACTATTAGTGATATTATAAAATATTTTTATTTTATAAATCATAAGAATATTTTTAAAATTATATAGTATTAATAAAATGTTTAAGAAATTATATAACTAGATGTTTTTAAAAAATCTAAATATATATTGAAAAAATATTAATATTAAATATTCAATCATAAAATAATATAATTAAAGAGTTTATTTTTTAGAAATAGAAATTTCTTATAATTAATATTTTTCTTTTTTTATAATTAATATAATTAATTAATATTAGTGTAAATTTACTATTCTAAAACTCTCTTACCTTCATTTATATTTTAAGTTTTTTCACTCTAGATTTACAATTATAACTATTATTGTTTGTTAGTGTTGTTTATAAAATCTTTTATTAATTATTTTTATTTTATAAAATCATAAAGATATTTTTAAATCATATATTTGCAATAAAATGTTTCAAATTTTATATTATTTGATGTTTCTAAAATATCTAAATATATATTGAAATAATATTAATATTAAATATCTAATTATAAAAGTGTTTATTTTTCAAAATAGAACAAAAAAAAGAACAAAGATTTTCCTTTCTTTTAAATATGTTATTATAAAACTAAGTAGTAATGTTTGATTAATAAAATTTTTATAAATTATATCATATTATTCTTTTGAGCTAACCAAAGTTTATACAAGTGTACTATTGTCAGTGAACGCTATCATTGAATTTCATTTATACTATTGTATTCACACAATTGAAAATCATTTATACATTTTATATCTAATTATAACATTCAAATTTTCTAGAATGCCTCGTCCAAGACTAGATTTTGAGAATGAAGAGCAACGAAGACAGTATCGAAGAGAATATGCTCGAAATTATATGAGATGACGACGTGAACAATGGAATGATGCTCAAAGAGACGAAGCTAAAAGTGCTACAAATGGTGAACAACAAATACAATACAGAGAATATGCACGAAATTATATGAGACAACGACGAGAACAAATGACTGATGCAGAAAAAGAAGAAGAAAGGAATCATCGAAACCAACTTGATAGAGAAAGACATGTCAAGAGTAGGGCAACTATGACAGTGGAAGAGATTGAAGAAGAAATGAGACAGCATGCAGATAAGATGAGAGCACATCGTACACAAACATCTCAAGATAACCAAAATATAGTGAGAAGACAAACAAAAAGATCTATGAGCCTAGACGAGTTGAATGAAAGAGAAATACAACAAATACAACTATGTAAACGTGACTCAAATGAAGGACAAGCTCAATCTCATGAAAATGATGGGTTTAGTTCCAATGGGATGAATTCTATGACAATAGATCGTGTTCTACAAACACCAACTGATCGAGTAGAGGATCTTATGAATGTTGATTTGGGCAATTATAATTTACAACAGGAGTTCACATCACAAATAAGAAGACAAAGACAATTGAAAAGAACACAAAATAGAATGGATGAGGGGATAATCAATACTATTCAAAATAATGGGATTGACTTGAGGACATTACAAATAATGTTTTGAAATGGACTAGATAAACTTGCTATGCCCAGTATGTGCTACATTTGTCAAGAAAGTTATCTTTCAATGAAGGTTGCACAGGTCCCTGAAGGCCCTATTTGTCATCGATGTCGACAAGAAAAGAATGAACATCGGTTTTCAACATCAAACAACATGGATCCTGGTCCACAACCATTAGAGCTTTCTAATCTAACACTAATCTCATAAAATAGTACAAGCAAACTGGAAAAAATCATTTTAATAAATGTATAGTATATTTAAAGTCCTAAATATTGTATGTATGCTTTAATGAATACTTCAAATCATTTGAGTGATTGAATGGAAAAACCAAATAAAAAACAAATAGTGGGATTTCCTAAGCCTGAAAACCCATTGCTTCTAATTGCAATGCTATTCCTATATCATTGGAGGATTCTGAGGAGATGTTTGAAGTCCTTGTTGAGTATCCACTTTGAATAACATGTTTCAACAAATCACCATAACTTTTGTGCTCTGAAATCAATGCACGGGCAATATCATTTTGTTCTGCAATACTATTTTCTTCTATGCTTAGCAAAGTTAAAATCAGCATCTACAGAGCAGCTTGACTGTCCTCAATATAAGCTGCCCCCTTAGTTGAACAGAACATATAAATACCAAAGGGCTTATACGGGCTAGACTCCCCAAGGCACCTGACATTGTCAACAAGTTTTCTGCAAGCTTGTAGAGGGTCAGAATCATTACCCATTATACTCCCACTCTGAGGAAAAATTGAAATCAAATGCAATGCAATCGATTCAAATGGTGCAAGGAGCATGCGAGGAACAACATCGTGTTTTGAAACAACATAATAAAATCTTCCAAACCAATCTTGGTAACCAATTGATTCTCTAAGAGCAGCATTTCCCACCAAAGGAGAGCCAAATGTAATGCATAAAGGATAGATGTTTCTCAGCCTCCTATCCAGAAAATAGATTGTAGCCAGGGTTGCAACTATACCTCCTATAAACTAACCCACAAATATAATGGGTTGTTCCTTTCTCTGTATTGACATTCTGATGAACAAAAAATTAAACAGCTTTAAATTTCAATTTTTGAACTTTGGAATGTGAGATTTTAATTTAATTGTCATAATAATAAACATAATCATATATTGAATATCAATGTTCTTATACAGAATATGAATCTCAACATCTTAATTCTGCATGGTGGATTTGTAATTTGAACAGCTCAACGATAAGACATCGAAAAGATTAAGTGTTAACTATGTGAACCTTGTACAAAGGTTTTGTATATTTATAAGCATTACCAAATTGCAAAAGTTGAAGGTGATCATTAAGGTTAAACAACAACATCATCGACTAATGATTGATCTAAATTAGATTACTAATCAAATGACAATCCTGTCAGCATCAAACAAGCATCTTCCATCAATGAATAGACTAATCACCATAGCACAAGATTAAGTTGGTAAATGATTATCTTCAAGACTTAGAGCATTATATGATACTGATAATGATCGGGGATCAACTAAGTAACATACAGTAAAGAAAACATTGATTAATGAACAGAGATGCTCATTATCTCACCTACTACACCTACACCTTAGACCGCACCATTTTGGCTTATATGTATGTACACCAATTTGGTCTCAAGGGGAGGAAATATAGAGCTCATATGCAACCCTGTACTTATTTGGCACACACTCTGTGAAAGACATACTGAGCTCACACCAGCCATTCTATAAAAGGCAAGGTATTAACTGAGCTCCAGTGACTGAAACCAAGAAACATTCTTCACTAATTTGGCACCGTTCACATTAGAAATAGGACAAGCAGTCCACATACTGATTACGCTCTGAGAAATAGTTTTCCAGCAAAGGAAGATCATGCTTGTCATTTGGCTCGTTATCCAAATAGTTCATATAAAGAGAAAATAAAGATATGGCCATATACAAACATCCATAAGTAAATCAAATAAACATTCAATCAAAACAAGAAAAAGAAAATAGAGTGAATCAGATGAAGCTTAAGAAATGATGCATCAAATTCCTCAGATCTAAATCCAACACGTATAAAATGAATTAAGCAATAATTGGCAAAACTAAAAAACTTCACAATTTCGAAAAGACACTCTCAAGCACAAACAAAAACTTCACAATTTCAAATTGTCAGGCACACATCAATTACAGAAAGCTACGTACAATTCACAACCAATTCAGTATCATGTACATATGGGCATGTAGCAGACCCCTAACTAGTTTACACACTAATTACTATTTTTCGTTTGCTCGCCCATTACCCTGATCTACTCTAACAAATTCTATACAACAGATGAGAACTCAACAAGATGGAGGGAACCACCATGATTGGATACAAAGCCAACATAGACTTTGACATCCATTTCAGCATCTGGAACAATCTTGGCCATGGTTTTACTCTGTAAAAACACAAAACTCTGTTCAATAATGTGGAACCAAGCAGTTTATCACAAGCTCAGTGAGCATCTATTGCTGGTACTGTCCAAAACTCATACCACCAACCTCTGAATCTTGTCAGGCCTTTACTCCAGAGTCAAGGGCAGCCAACCTGAACCTTGAAGACCATGCATGACTGCATCAATGTAAATGAAGGGTATTCTGATTATTCATAAATGACTTACTCATGAAACCCTGCACTCCCACTTTCTAAAATATACCTTCTGCCATTGCTCAATGGAGCTTGTGCACTCACAAGAGATAAGATAGAGCCCCAATAACAAAATTTTATCTGAACATGCTGCTCAAGAGAATGAGTAGACAGACACGAACCATCCAAGCCAAAGGGGAACAAGATTGGAAACACAACCAGTAACCTCTTTAAAACCATAACTAATGTCCACTCCCTATGTTGGCGTTGGAGAATGTTTTTTGTATAAGACATCACCATTTTGCAAGACAGGTGTAAATGAGCATTTATTATAAAGAGTCTTTAAAGGACATAGTGGTGTGGAAGAGATTTTATTGCAACAAATTTTCTTGATAGCTCATTTATTTTTTTGGCATAGATTCTTGATCAGTAAGTTTTTATGTATCAGACAATTCCGTCTGGGCGATGACCACATAAAAAAGCCTATCGGCTTAATTATAAATAATCATATATAACATTAATAATAATATACCACATATAAGAAATAATAAATGGATAAATAGTTTTTAACGTAGAAGGTAATTTTTGTTTTTTTAATCATCGGTCCTTATGATTGCAGCATCTTTCACCGTCGAACCATTTTTTATTTTTTCGTCACTTGTTCTTTCATTCACCCGCGGCCGCTGTGCATAATTTCGTCACACCGCAAACATTTGAAAGTCAAGGGGGGTCATTTATTAAATAACTTATTTATGCATTATTTTAATAATGAAGAATCATAATGTATTATTTACTTATGTCTTGTCATTATAATTAAAATATGAAAACTTTTTTATTTTAAACTTTCCAAATTTAGATTTTGATCTTATTATAAAATAACATGTTAATAATAGATAAGAATTTTTGGTATATTGTTTTTTTTTTTTTAAATTTTGTTTTATATATAAGGAGATCAAAATACAACAATTCATTGAGGAGTACAAAAGATTCAGAGGCAAAGCCTCATCACGAGAGTATAGTAACAAAACATAAACACTAGAAAATAGAAAAGGACTAATGAAGCAGGTTCTCATGAGCATCCACCCACGCTGTCCAACTCAAATTACCCTCCATCCAAACAATATTCTTTTGGTTCTGAATTTGATTGAGCAAGAGGATCATGTTGTCAGTGGTGTTTTTATTAGTCGTCCTAACTTCCTTATTCAACTACTTAATAGTTTGCTCAAAAAGCTGGAAGTTGTCCATATGCCTCCTCCATAAGTGTCCATCCTTGAGCTCAGTGGAGAAAAATGTGACATAACTAGTCTTGAGAAGTCTTTTAAATTTGTCTTTATCAACCTTCATAGTAATATGAACCTACAAGAAAATTTTAAAATGTGTGAGACTTCGAAAAGACTCAATTAAAACCCTAGGAGTGTTCTAAAACCTTCCTCGTTCCCGCATTTCTAGATCTGCCATAGAATGTTAGAAGAAAGAATGTTCCAGAAAAGATTAGTATCCTTCTTAATCTCATAAATATGACCAGTAATTATTTCAAAAATATTAAACTTGGTAGGAAAAGAGATACCAAACATGAGCCAGATCTCTTTAGCAAAGCTATAATCAAAGAAAATATGTCTCCTAGTTTTCGGAGTTCTACAGATAATACAATAATGCATCTTAGAAAAGTCATTTCTAATGGGGAGTCTACAAGAATTAACAACCATTTAAAACATTTAATCCTAGGATCAATCATGCTTTTCCACAGCTTATCAAAGTATTTCTTCCAAGAGGAAACATCAAGATTAGTGTACCAAACTTTATTGACATGGTTGATGATGGAATCATTATAATCAATAACACTGTAAATATTTTTGGCTTTAAGCCTGGTTATAATGGTTCCATTCGGCCATTTAATGTTCAAAAATCTGCTGGAGTCAACATGGCAGATAGTAGGAATGTCTTTGCAGGCTTTAACAATCATATTGTAGGTCTTTTTTGAGACGGGGAAATATTAAACTTAAGTTTCAGCTCATCCCACATAATGAGCCTATCATTTTCAAATATATCAGCAAACTGAGTGATCCTAATGGTAGACCAATGCTTGGTAGAGTATCCTTGGGAGAGGGCAAGAGGTTTACCAGCTAAATGAAAATTCCACCAAATGGATCTTTCACCATTGAGTTATTTTTTATCATGAAAGTTCTTGTTCATGATATAGGGTCTAACATTGTTCCATGCTTTCCAAATGGATTTAAAGACAACAGAGCCTTGAACCACAATAGGAAAGTTGCCACAAATCAAATCTCAAAAAGGTAAGTTTTGAACCAAAATTTAGCATTCTTAGGGAAACCCTTTTCAATGTTACTCCTAACAAAAACTTTCCAGGGATCATCCCCATCCAAAGAGTGAAAGATCCATTTGGAGGCAAGTGCTAAGCCCCCAATTTTAAGGTCCTTCAACCCTAAACCCCCAAGGAGCTTGTCAATATGACACCACTCCCATTTAACAACATGGAGCTTCTTGTTACCTTTGCCATTCGACCAAAGATAGTTCCTGATGGCATTTTGAATTTCAAGGATTTGGTAGTTGTTAAACATCCAGGAAGAGGCATAATATATGTTGTAAGAGGAGAGGATTTTTTGGTAGACCTGAACTCTACCAACCAGGGATAAAGATTTGTTGTGCCCTTTATTTAGCTTTTTGGTATTTTTTCCTTAACCCAAAGCCACATATCTTTAAGAGAGGACTCAATAGAGAAGGGGATACCAAGATACCTAACAATATTGTGAGGACCTCCCCACTGAAAATTATATTTTTTAAACCAATTAGGCGGTTGATCCTCCCAACCGAGACATATAGATTTGGACTGAGAAAGACGAGCCCTAGAGATATCACAAAAAATATTGAGCTTCTTTTGTAGGGCATCAAAATTTTCTTCAGTAGCTTTATGAAAGATAGCCATGTCATCAGCAAATTGACAATTGATAAGCTCGGTTTCATCATGAAGGGTAATACCCTTATGATGCAGGAGCATCTCGGGTCCTTGGCAATCATGTGTCACCAAAAACATATTTGAGTTTGTTTGTGTGGCTCGATTCCTACTTTGACTAAGTTGGTTCAGTGTTGGTTAGTTTCTTTTATTCGCCAGTGTTGGTCGGCTATCTCTTTGGGCGCTCGGTTAGTTCCCTCGTGCTCGGTGATGGTTGTTTGGCGCTTAGTTGGCTTTTCTTACCAACGGGTTTATTTTAAGTTTCTGTTGAGGCCAACTTGTGCAATTAATTTAGGTCATGGATTTAATGCTGGTATCCATTATTGGGAAGCGTGTGGACCTAGATCTGGTTGTCCCTTTCATTGATTATGGATATGAAGGTTGACTTGATTCGATAGCCTCTTGTATAAATATAGTTGTTGGTTAGAGTTTAGGAGGAAGTTTTTGGATAGAAGATGGAAGATAATAGATTAGAGATTGTTCGCAGATCCTCGCATGTTTGAGGACTTTTGTAATTCATTGTAATATCTAGCTATAACCGGGAAGGCCTTACAGCCCAGCATGTATGAATCAATTTGAATGAATATATATATGAAAAATCCTACATTCTCTCTCTCATTGTGTTGTTTTCTTCCGCGTGTTGTTGAGAAAGGTGGATTTGGTAGGGTGTGCCATTGGTCTTGGCCCCTTTGGTCTCCTCTTGCGTCAGGTGGTATCAGAGTGAGGTTAGATCTGGATCAAGGTTTGTGAATCTAGATTTGTAAGTTCCTTCTTGCGAAACCCTAATTGAATTTTTGTGGGGTGACAGATTGCGATCTGACCTACAATTGCAGAGGGTTTTCAAGATGGTTCATGGGAGGTGAGATGTAGATCTAGGATTAGCAAACATGTTGAGACAACTTGCAGCTAGATTAGAAGCTGTTGAAATAGCCTAGAGAAGAGGAAGACATCTTGAAGATGTTAGTGATGATGAAATTGAGGTGGAACAAGGTGATGCAGAACTTGCAACTATGATGGATCAAGGTGAAAAAAGATTTTTGAAGGCTTTGACAAGTTTGCACTCTACACCACATTTTAATCCTCTTGAGTATCATGGAAAATTGCATTCTGATGAATTGGTGGACTAGATCACAGAGATGGAAAAGTGCTTTCAGTATGAGAATGTACCTGAGGAAAAGAAGGTGAAAATTGCAAGCATAAAGTTGAAAAGTCATCCATCCTTATGGTCGGAACATCTACAGCTGGATAGAAAGAGGAAAGGCAAGGACAAAATCAAGCTATGGAGTAAAATGGTGAATAAATTGAAAGGAAATTTCTTACCTTGTGATTATCATATTAACCTAGTTAGGCGAATGCAAAGTTTAAGGCAGAAGGATAGCTCAGTACAAGAGTATACTACAGAGTTCTATAGATTAGATATCAGATCTGGACATGATGAAGATGACGTGGAAAGAATTGCTAAATACTTGAATGGTTTGAGAGTTTCCATCCAAGAAGAAATCAGTTTGGTTAAATTGGATAACATTAAAGAGGCTTATCAATTTTCATTGAAAGCTGAGGAGAAATTGAATAAGAGACACAAACAAAGACAAAGAGGAAGAGGTGGTAGATTCCCTAGAGGAAGAGGTAGACCTAATAGTGAAAATTGTAGATCTGAACCTGAAAAGACAAATCTAGATAAACGCAAGACTGAGTGGAAAGGTGAAAGTTCATCTCAATGTAGAGGCAGTAATTATCGAGGTGGTTATAGGAGAGGTGGTTTTCGAGGAACTTGTTACAATTATGGAGAAGAAGGACATAGATCTTTTGAATGTACGCATGCAAGTAAGAAGGCTGGTAGTCGTAGAAATGTCATGGTGCAAGAAGAGTCACCAAATGAACTTGAGAAGGAAAACAACTTGATGGTAAGGAGAGCACTATGGAATGAAGGTAAAAAGGAAGATCCAGTAAGGAAAAGTTTGTTCAAGACAAGATGTAGAGTTTCTGACAAAGTTTGGAAGGTAATCATTGATAGTGGTAGCTCAAAGAATCTGGCATCTAAGGAAATGGTCACAAAATTATAGTTGAAAAGGTTGGAACATCCAAAGCCCTATCAGATTTCATGGATCAAAGATGAGCATACACTCTTGGTAAGTGAACAATGTTATGTGAATTTGAAAATTGGAAAGTACTATGATAAGGTGTTGTGTGATATCATGCCTATGGATTATTGTCATATTTTGTTGGGTAGACCTTGGCAATATGATAGACACGCTATATATGATGGGAGATTGCATATATATACTATTTGGGCTGATAGAAGAAGACAATCCTTGTTACCTTTGATGGAAGATCTTGTTAGCAATGTTTATACATCTGTGAAAGTTTGTTTGAAGGAAGGAAGAAAGTTTGTTAAAGATTTGAAGAAGAATGATGTATGTTTTGTTGTGATTCCTAACAAACCGAGTAAGAAAATAGAGGATAGTGTTCTTGAGGAGATTGATATGTTTCTCACTGAGTATAGTGAAATCATTTCTGATAATGTACCTGATGGTTTGCCTCCTTAAAGAAGCATTGATCATTGTATGGATCTAATCCCTGGAGCTAGTTTACCGAACAAGGCACCTCATCAGTTAACACCTACTGAGAATTAGGAATTGAATCGATAGATTCAAGAGTTGCAGGAGAAAGGTTTGATTAGAGAAAGTTTGAGTCCTTGTGCATTACCTATTGTATTAGCACTGAAGAAGAATGGAGAATGGTGAATGTGTATTGATTCCATAGCAATCAATAAGATAATAGTGAAATATAAGTTTCCTATACTAAGAATGGATGATATAATGGTCAGTTTAACTGGAGTAAAGTACTTCACCAAAATTGATTTTAAAAGTGGGTATCATCAGATCAGAATCAGAGAAGGTGATGAATGGAAGATTGCTTTCAAGACAAAAGAAGGTTTGTATGAGCAGTTGCTTATGCCTTTGGGTTTAACTAATGCACCAAGTACTTTTATGAGATTGATGAATGAAGTTTTGAAGAAATTCTTGGGTAAGTTTGTGATTGTATATCTTGATGATATTTTGATATTCAATAAGACCAGAGAAGAACATTTGTTGCATGCTAGACAAGTTTTGCAAAGATTGAAAGAAGAAAAGTTGCTGATAAATCTGAAAAAGTGTTCATTCATGAAAGAGGAGATTATCTATTTGGGATTTGTGATTTCAGCTGATGGTTTGAAAATGGATCTAGAAAAGGTTGAAGCTATTTTGAATTGGCCTACACCTATGAGTTCTAGTGAGGTAAGATCATTTCATGGTTTGACAAGTTTTTACTAAAAATTCATAAGGAATTTCAGTTCAATTTGTAATGCTATGACTGATACTATGAGAGGAGATAAAAGAGAATTCAAGTGGACACATGGAGCTGATAAAAGTTTTGAGACTCTGAAGCAAAAGGTTGCTGAATTGCCTATTTTGGCATTGCCTAATTTCAGTAAGGTATTTCAAGTGGAATGTGATGCAAGTGGTACTACTATTGGTGTTGTGTTGAGTCAAGAAGGTAAACCTGTTACTTTCTCTAGTGAAAAGTTGAATGATGCTAGGAGGAAATATTATGTGTATGATCAGGAATTCTATGCTATTGTTCAAGCACTGAAGAAATGGAGACATTAGTTGATACTGAGTGAATTTGTGTTGTATACTGATCATAAGGTTTAACAGTATTTGGGTAGTCATAATAAGTTGAATCAGAGACATATGAAATGGGTTGAGTATTTGTAGAGTTATACATTTATGATAAAGCATAAGAGTGGATTCGCTAACTGAGTTGTTGATGCATTGAGTAGAAGGAGATCTTTGATGACCGAGATGAAAATTGAAGTTCTTGGTTTTGATGAGATGAGAGATTCTTATGAAATTGATCTGATTTTTCTAAGTTGTGGAGAAAGTGAAAAGCACCTATTCAAGATCAACAAAGTACTAAATGGGATGAATATTTTATTAAGGAAGGTATGTTGTTTAAAGGTATTCAGTTGTGTATACCGATAAGAGCAATGAGAACTAATCTGATAAAGGAGAAACATAGTAGTGGTTTGGCTTGACATTTTGGTGTTGATAAAACATGGAATTTGCTTAAGGAGAAATACTTTTGGCCATAGTTGTATAAAGATGTTCAAAAATTTGTGAAAAGTTGTGGAGTTTGTCAAGTTACCAAAGGATTAAGTCAACATACTAGATTGTATACACCGATTGTTGTACCTGAGAAACCTTGGAGAGACATCAGTATGTATTTTGTTCTTGGCTTACCAAAGATAGTAAGAGGTAATGATTCTATATTTGTGGGTATGTGCAAGATCATGAGGGGCCAAACTATTCCCTTAAGTGGCAATGAAAAATCAGCAAATCAGGGTTAGTCAACTTGACGTGAAAATTTCAACTAGCTATGAACCTAATATCAAAAAGTTGTAAGAATAGAATCTGTAGAAAATTGAATTTAGTTTCTAAACTACTCAGCCTTTTTTGAGAAAAAGTTAGTATGATTGGTGAAAAGTATGGATTTCAATGTAACAGTACAAAAATTTCAGGAAAAAAATAAGAAGTAGGTGTATGTCTAACCACCTTAATCATAATCAAATGATAATATTTTATTATAAGATTTTATATATAAGTAGTAGACTCATGCCCAGATGTGATGCATATTTTTTGTAATTTTATTCCAAAAAAAAATTAATTATGAATTTTCTGCTACAACATTTTCAGAATAAAAAAACTCCCGTGTCTAACCACCTTAACTCATTCAAAAATTTACAAAAAAAATTTTAAAAAAAAAATTCCTTATAGTAGGCGAAGCATAGAATGTGACGCATTTTTCAGATTTCAAAAATGTTATACCATTTGAAAGTTATAGTCATTTTTCAATCAGTATATAAATCAGCACTTTAGAGGTAGCTCAATTAGAAAATAACTAATAATTACTTACCGAATTAAAAATTTGATAGCAATTATATCGATAGAAAGCTAATAATCTCCTTAAGATACCCTTTTTGTTTTATCAAATTCGGGTGAAAAAAAGGTCGTCAGCTACATTGTCAAAGTCTGGAACTCAGAGAAACAGTGGAAAAACACATATTTGAGACATTCCAATAGTTGACCATGTAGGTTTGGTGTACAAAGCAATACCGAGCCTAATCGGGTACCTGATATTCACCTGAATATGACAACAGAATTTTGAATTTTCACTTTTTCTCCACTTTCTCCCTCCCATTTCTCCATCCTTCATAAACTATATATTAGTTATATATTAGATATATATTAGATATATTAAATATTATATAATATCAATTATATATTAAATGTTATATAATATATATTTTACATTAAATATTATTTAATATATATTAATATTAAAAACTATAAATTAGATTATATATTAAATATTATATAATATACATGTTACATTAAATATTATTTAATTATATATTAATATCAAAAACTATATATTAGATTATATATTATATAAAATATTATATATTAAATATTATATAATATACATTTTACATTTTAAATATTATTTAATATGATTCTGAGCACAAGCATGAGTCCCTACAGGGGCATAGTTGTGCCTGTTACAGGCACCGAAAACCCTAGCTACGTAGAAATGGAGGCTTTGAAGAATAGTTCACTGGAGGCAGATTATAGAAGCAGAGGGAAAGAGAATCACTCTATTTCCACTACCTGTGGCTGTGAAATGGTATCTTTCCCTACTTTTTCAACCAGAATGCTAAATTGCAAAGGTTCTCAAAATAGATTTTGGTCACTGGACAATTGTACCATGCTTTTTGATAATCCGACAGCTCAACAGAGTCATTGGGAGGTTAAACAAGAACAACTGGACAGACCTTTGAACTAGTCAAAGATTATGAAGAGTGGGGAAGGGTTTGGTAAAATGAGCAGTTGTACTGGAAATTATGTAGGTGCCATAGAACTGACTGCATTAATAAATTTAAAGAAAAGATCAGTGGTGGCACGACATTATGAGGAAAGCCTTTTCATTTCGATGGTGCTGCCCCGATATTATGAAGAATGTCTTGCCGCTTCAATGCAAGTGCCACCTCTATCTCAGACTTTCGCCGTTGCTTCTCATCAGTACTCTGAGATATGGCACAGATTGTGGGCTTTTGCACAGCATAGTCCATCATAAATTCTCTATAAATCATCATGTGTTACAGTATTCTACACGATTCTGAATGACTTACTCAAAGAATTTAATTTTTACCGTAATTTTGGATCCATGGATTTTCATTTTGTGCTCGGAGAGAAGCTACAGATTGCAAGAATTTGAAAATTTTGGGTTATCTCATTTTCTTTCTCTACCATTTCTGACAAATACAATTTTATTTTTGTCCGTCTTAAATGATTTTGCTTGAAGTTAATGAATTTTTTAGATGATTCTGTCTGAAGTTTTAATGAAATTTCTTCCATGGATGCTAATGAAATCTCTTCCACGAATGCTGATAAGATGTTTAAATTCAAAGCTAATAAATTCTATAGCTTGAATGTTCTTTGTTGTAGAAGGTTATTTTCATGGTTTGTGATTCATGCAATTCCTTAATAATTTCATTCTTAACAGAATTCATAACTAGATTTTTCATAGCCAATTTTCTTCTTGATTGTTGCAATATTTTCTCCTCCACTGAACATTTTGTAATTAGTTGATATACAATCACATTTTTCTCTTGGCCAATTATGTGGGCTCATGATTGAGCCTGTAGATCCACAAAAGTGTTGAAATCTAGATCTGGTGGAAGAGTAGTATTAGCAAGAAGTCATTCAATAACATCTCATTTGGGTCATGGGGACTCCCTAGGGGTCCTAGTATGCCTTATCACATGTTAGGACCCCTAGGGAGTCCCCATGACCCCTTTTCCAACATTGGAATGCTCAAGTGTGTCTTAAGGGGTCTTAGGACCCCTTAAGACACACTTGAGTGTTCCAATGTGTCAAAAGGGGTCATGGGGACTCCCTAGGGGACCTAGTATGCCTTATCACGTGTTAGGACCCCTAGGAAGTCCCCATGACCCCTTTTGACACATTGGAATGCTCAAGTGTGTCTTAAGGGGTCCTAGGACCCCTTCGGACACACTTGAGTGTTCCAATGTGTCAAAAGGGGTCATGGAGACTCCCTAGGCTTCCTAGTATCCCTTATCCTGCGTTAGGACCCCTAGGAAGTCTTGATGACCCCTTTTGACACATTGGAATGCTCAAGTGTGTCTTAAGGGGTCCTAGGACCCCTTCAAACACACTTGAGAATGTGTCAAAAGGGGTCATGGGGACTCCCTAGGGGTCCTAACGTGTGATAAGGTGTACTAGGACCCCTAGGGAGTCCCTGTGACCCCTTTTGACACATTGGAATGCTCAAGTGTGTCAACCCCTTAAGACACACTTGAGCATTCCAATGTGTCAAAAGGGGTCACAGGGACTCCTTAAGGGTCCTAGTATGCCTTATCACGCGTTAGGACCCCTAGGGAGTCTCCATCACCCCTTTTGACACATTGGAATGCTCAAGTGTGTCTTAAGGGGTCATAGGACCCCTTGAGACACACTTGAGCTTTCCAATGTGTCAAACAGGGTCATGGGGACTTCCTAGGGGTCCTAGTACACCTTATCATGTGTTAGGACCCATAGGGAGTCCCCATGACCCCTTTTGACACATCGGAATGCTCAAGTGTGTCTTAAGGGGTCGTAGGACCCCTTAAGACACACTTGAGTGTTCCAATTTGTCAAAAGGGCTCAAGTGTGTCTTAAGGGATCTTAGGACCCCTTTGGACACACTTGAGCATTCCAATGCATCAAACAGGGTCGTAGAGACTCCCTAGGGTCCTAGTACACCTTATCACACGTTAGGACCCCTAGGGAGTCCCCATGACCCCTTTTGACACATTTGAATGCTCAAGTGTGTCTTAAGGGGTCTTAGACCCCTTAAGACACATTTAAACAACCCCTTAAGACACACTTGAGCATTCCAATGTGTCAAAAGGGGTCATGGGGACTCCCTAGGGGTCTTAACATGTGATAAGGTGTACTAGGACCCCTAGGGAGTCCCCATGACCCCTTTTGACACATAGGAATGCTCAAGTGTGTCTTAAGGGGTCCTAAGACCCTTACGACACACTTGAGCATTACAATGTGTCAAAAAGGGTCATCAGGACTCCCTAGGGGTCCTAGTATTCCTTATCACATGGTAGGACCCCTAGGGAGTCCCCATGACCCCTTTTGACACATTGGAATGCTCAAGTGTGTCTTAAGGGGTCCTACGACCCCTTAAGACACACTTGAGCATTCAAATGTGTCAAAAAGGGTCATGGGGACTCCCTAGGGGTCCTAGTATGCCTTATCATGCTTTAGGACCCCTAGGGAGTTCCCATGACCCCTTTTGACACATTGGAATGCTCAAGTATATCTTAAGGGGTCCTAAGACCACTTAAGACACACTTGAGCATTCCAATGTGTCAAAAGGGGTCATGGGGACTTTGTAGGGATACTAGTATGCCTTATCATGTGTTAGGACCCCTAGGGAGTCTCCATGACCCCTTTTGACACATTGAAATGCTCAAGTGTGTCTTAAGGGGTCTTAGGACCCTTTAAGACACACATGAATGTTTCAGTGTGTCAAAAGGGGTCACGGGGACTCCCTACGGGTCCTAGTAGGCCTTATCACATGTTAGGACCCCTAGGGAGTCCCCATGACCGCTTTTGACACATTGGAATGCTCAAGTGTGTCTTAAGGGGTCCTAAGACCCCTTACGACACACTTGAGCATTCCAATGTGTCAAAAGGGGTCATTGGGACTCCCTAGGGGTCCTAGTATGCCTTACCACATGTTAGGACCCCTAGGGAGTCCCCATGACCCCTTTTCACACATTGGGAACACTCAAGTGTGTCTTAAAGGGTGCTACGACCCCTTAAGACACACTTGAGTGTTCTCAATGTGTGAAAAGGGGTCATGGGGACTCCCTAGGGGTCCTAGTATGCCTTATCATGCATTAGGACCCTTAGGGAGTCCCCATGACCCCTTTTGACACATTGGAAGGCTCAAGTGTGTCTTAAGGGGTCGTAGGACCCATTAAGACACACTTGAGCATTCCAATTTGTCAAAAGGGCTCCAGTGTGTCTTAAGGGGTCTTATACCCCTTCGGACACACTTGAGTGTTCCAATGTGTCAAAAGGGGTCATGGCGACTCCCTAGGGGTCCTAGTACACCTTATCACGCATTAGGACCCCTAGGGAGTCCCCATGACCCTTTTTGACACATTGGAATGCTCAAGTGTTTCTTAAGGGGTCCTAAGACCCCTTAAGACACACTTGTGTGTTCCAATGTGTCAAAAAGTGTCATTGAGACTCCCTAGGGTTCCTAGTATGCCTTATCACGTGTTAGGACCCCTAGGGAGTCCCCATGACCCCTTTTGACACATTGGAATGCTCAAGTGTGTCTTAAGGGGTCTTAGGACCCCTTAAGACACACTTGAGAATTCCAATTTGTCAAAAGGGGTCACGGGGACTCCCTAGGGGTCCTAGTATGCCTTATCACGCATTAGGACCCTTAGGGAGTCCCCATGACCCCTTTTGACACATTAGAATGCTCAAGTGTGTCTTAAGGGGTCATGAGACCCCTTAAGACATACTTGAGCATTCTAATGTGTCAATAGGGGTCATGGGGACTCCCTAGGGGTCCTAGTACACCTTATCACATGCTAGGACCCCTAGGGTGTCCCCGTGACCCCTTTTGACATATTGGAATGCTCAAGTGTGTCTTAAGAGGTCCATACTAGGATCCCTAGTGAGTCCCCATGACCCCTAGGAAGTCTCTCTCTCTGCCTCTAGTGAACTATTCTTCAAAGCCTCCATTTTTGCATAGCTAGGGTTTATGACACCTGTAAAAGGCACATTTAATACAAAGATTTAGCCGACCACCTTTAAAGACCTAAAAGAAATGAGAAAAAAATTTAGGCCAAAAATACATACTGCATTTTTGTATGTAGTACCGTAAGCTTCAACAATCCAATTGGCTTCCTCTACTAAGGCACGAAGAACTTCATTAATGTATTCTCTAGGAGGAAGATTATAATTTCCATATTTCTGCAAGAGATTCTCCAAAATTTGTAATATTATATATAATATATTAGTATATGTATTATATATATCTATATATATATATATATATATATATATATATATATATATATATATATATATATATATATATATATATATATATATATATATATATATATATATTATATACATGTTAGTATATACAATACATTAGTATATATATAATATATTATATATATTAGTATATTTAATACATTAGTACATATAATACATTAGTCTATTATAATACATTAGTATATATATAATATACATTATATATATCATATGCCTCTTTTCTATATATATATTATATACATCAATATATGTAAAAGTTCAATTTTTTTCATTTGCTCCCCGCCCTTTTTTCATCAGCCTGGGAATCTTGGGTACCCGATATGGAATCCGATACCCGATTTTTGCCAGGTAATATTTGACCAAAATATTCCCTATCCCCACAGACCAGACAATCATGGGATTTTATACTTTTTTCATGCATTGCAAAAAAAAAACATGATTTGGGGCCCATTGTTTGATTTTTGTCGACTTGTGGTCTCACCATGGGAAGCAGTAGTCATCGAAAGGCTAAATGCAAGAGGAAGCTAACAGATGACAAAATTCAAGCATATAGGGAAAAAGATAAGGAAAATCACCAAAGAAGGAGAGAAGGTATGTTAAACATTAATCAAGATGACCCCGTAAATGTAGTTGTAAGTGAATAGGATGTTCAATTTGAAAATGCACAGATGGAGATTGAAAATGTAGACTTTGGGAATGAAAATGTTGCACAAGAACCACATGAACATTATACATCTCCAAATTATATGTGAAATGAAGTCACTTGCAATAAAGATAATCAATCTTCAAATTTGGGGCTTTCAAGAACACCTAAATGGTTAATTGAAATTGAGGAGAACATTATGAATAATTGGTAAGGAAAGAGGTCACATAGAACCATTAGGTTGTGGGCTTCAAGACTTTATGATCAATTTTTTAGAAACAAGACATTGGTTGAGAAATGTCAAATTTTTGTGCAGTTGTTAAAGATGCAAAAGATCAGACCTGTGCTTGTGAAATTGATGATTCATGTGAACAAGAAAATGGAGAGAAATGCCATTGTTGTGAAGAATCTTTTCAATGCTCTCAATAGCATTGGGAAGACTAGAAGATGTATTGTCTTAAAATGGAAGCACTTCCATGTTAAGAACATTTAGCCCTCTGAGTAAGTGGTTTAGGGTCATGATTGGGATCTTTGCATTCTCCCTTGTCTTCCACTTCTTCTCTGCACTTGATTTCTTCATTCTAGGTGAAATTAGGGTTAAGGTCTTAAGGACTTTCCTGATTTTCTCTCTTCCATGGCTCCTCTTTCTAGGTAGGGTTTAGAAATGAGACCTCCTAGTCCTTCATCAAATCATTCTGAGGATTTTCTATCTATTCCAAAAATTGGGTCCTGTTCAGATATCAATTTCCAAGTTTCTGGCACCCCTGGAACCCCTATTGCAGAATCTGGCCAAGTTAGGGTCTGAGGTCAAAGTCAACCTTGACCCTGACTAGGTTAGGGTTGACCTCGACCTTGACCTCTTCCCGCTAGGATTTCAAATTGTCATTTTCCAATAATTTAGCTTTTGGGAGAGTTATTTCTCCGCTTCTGGATCGGCTATTTTGGGCTTTGAAATGGTATATCCTTTAATGGTATTTAATCAAGGTATATTTTCTAAAGGTGAGGACCTAATTGGGATTTAATTTTTCAAGGTGGCCCATCTAGAGGAGTGTTCCCTAGATCACTATAAAAGGAGGCCTTCCTCTCTCATTTTCATATCAAATTTTCTCATCTCATCCAAGCAATCAAGCTCTCAAGTTCTCAAGGTGATCAAGCAAGCATTCATTCAAGTATTCAAGTCTTCTTCTTCATCCAAGTTCTCCATTAAAGATCAAGGATTCAAGCATTCAAGATATTGAAGGGATTTAGCTCAAGCATTCAAGATCTATCATTCAAACCCTAGATCTAGCCACCATGGTTGTGTGATCTTCCTTCAAGATCCTTTGTTCATCTTCAAGATCCATATCATTATTTCCTCAAGGTGGATTTCAAGCATACAATCATGGAGGTTTGATGATGTTATGTTCAAGCTTTCATATCAATATATTTGATTGCATTCCAAATACATTAGCATATCTATTGAATTGCATAGCTTCATTGTTAGATTCATTTCTACTACTTGCTAGCATTCTCCTATTTCAATTTCAATATTAAGGTTGATTCCAAACCGGGGTTTGACCAAGGCAAACCCCCCAAACAAACAACAACACCATTTTTCTTGCAGGCATAGGTGTGGAATCTCAGATCTGAGAGCGAATTCAGATACCCTTTTCGGTAATATTTCAAGATCTGCTAACAGAATCAAAATCGGACTTCAAATAAATAATGTGGTCTTTGACCTTTTAAAAGGTCAAAGTCGACCTGTGTGAATTTGGAGAAAATATGTCTGGGTTTTGTCCGCCTCAACATTTCCAGTCTAGATTAGGTGATGGAATCTTTAGAAAGTTCATACAGAAGCCAGAATTTAGTATTTTCCAGATCTTCCCTAATTTAAGGTTAGTATTTGCACTTCAATTATTTTAGATTTCAAGCTTAATCCAACTATAGATAAGTATAGGGTTTCTCCCTCTTTTTCATATTCTTCATAGATTGATTCAATTGTGTATTAACCTCTTGGTTGATCAAATTGGATCTCTCCTTTCGGAATTTCGATTTAAGGATGAATCTTACATTTTCCCCACACACATACACAAATAGTGGTGATTCCAAATTTCCACTATTCAGCAAAGAAAAATACAAGAGAGTTTCTCGCAGGGTTATTACAACCTCCTTAGTAATTCATCAGTTGAGAAAGGCTCATTTGATGAGACAAACTTGTGTTGACTTCAATATAGATCATAAAACTTTGGGTAGAGCACTTGCAAGAAGAGAAAGACTTGATGATTCACTTCAAATTGATACATGGGCTTATGGTGGGAGACTTCCACATTTCGATAAGAAGCTAATAGATGTTGTCAAGGATGCAATTCAACAATTTTGGGATGCTAACTCAAGAGTGTCACCAAATGTGAAGGATGTCTTGAAGTTGAGAGTTGGCAATCGAGACCGCACTCCACATCCTAAACATTATGTGGAGGTAAGTCAAACAATGTTGCATAAAACAATTTGTGAGACACATCCAACATTGAAAATATCACAAAGGTCTTTTGAATCTGTGAAGCCATTTTATTATGTACCCCTTAAGATTTGAAATACATGTTGTTGCAAATATCATGTTGAGTTTTCAATGCATCATGAATTATTACGGTCCATTCGTTCTACATTTCATACTAATGAAATGC
Source organism: Chamaecyparis obtusa (assembly GCA_027943335.1). Classification (NCBI taxonomy): domain Eukaryota; kingdom Viridiplantae; phylum Streptophyta; class Pinopsida; order Cupressales; family Cupressaceae; genus Chamaecyparis; species Chamaecyparis obtusa. The sequence continues at coordinate 384,276 of BSBK01000094.1, forward strand.
TAGAGGATTGTGGTGCAAGTGGTCTTCCCAAATCATCAAGAGACTTGCTAGATCAATTTTTATGTCATAGAGATGATGGTTGTTTATTTTATACAAAAGATTGCTTAAATGCCCAAGTGCTCAGAAAGTGGTGGCTTGTCCAAGTTTAGAACATGTTTTCATGAGGGCTTGGAAAACAATTTTGGAAAGAAACTCATACAAAAAAAGGTATATGAAATAGTGAAATATACATTGAAGAGTGGAGGTGAAGGCTCTAGATGTGAGTTAGTTGCAAAAGAATACAATGTTGCTAATTTTATCTCAAATTTCAAGAAAAATCTTTTTTACAAGTATGCAAGGCATAGTCACAGGTCTCAATGGTTGGATCAACAATTTAGGACATGTAAGGACACTTTCCCCATTGGAACTATTATATCTATTGTAGACTTTGCAGAGAACTATACATTGCAGCCCCAAAATGAGACTCAAGCTCAATATTATAATTCCATTTAGGTTGCTATTTTTGTACACATCTCATATAGACATTCCCCTGATAGCACAAAAGATGAGTGAAAGATAATCAGAGAGTACCATTTTTATATGAGCGATGACAGGTCTCACTCTCATGAGTTTTTTCAACATTATTTCTAGAACTATTTTGACTTCTTGCAGGAAAATGGTATTGCTATGGATAGGCATCTCATTTGGTCGGATAATTGCACTAGTCAATTTAAGAATGCCAAAATGTTTTATTGGTTGTGTAGAATGCATGTGAAGAGAGGTGTACCTCATATTTGGAGTTTTTTTGAGTTAGGGCATGGGAAAGGGGAGCATGACGGAGTAGGTGCATGTGTGAAGAGAGCTCTAGTTAAGGAGCAATTGAGGATTGCAGGTGTTGTACTTCTTGATGCTCATTTTATTATTGATTGGTGTACTTTAGCATTATCATAGGGGGGGACTCTTGATTCTATAGTGTGTAGATTCTTATGGCTGGTTGAGGAGGGAACTATAGGAGATAGATTGGATTGTCAAATAGTGAAAGACTCTTAAAAAATGCATTCATTCCGAAGCTCCAATAGTAGTACATGGACCATTTGGACATGAGAGTTGGCTTGTTTTTGCCCCATGTGTTTTCAGTATGATTGAGATCATTGTGAGTCAAGTGAGTGGGTGGATACATGGGTTCCACAGTATCTGACTCCTTTATCTTGGACACTCTCTATAAGAAATGATGACATGGACACTTCAGTTGACTATGACCAGCTTTCAGATCTTCTAAAGCCAGGAGATATTTTTACATTGGTTGCACCGTAGGGGAATGATGAGAGGTTAGATTATTGGTTAGCACGTTGTGTACAAGGTAAAAAGAAGCTTGTACAACCAATGACAGATGGTGATGGGTTCACATATCCTACTGGTTCAGTTGTTGTTGCGGGAACATGGCTGCAAACATACATGATTAGAAAGAATGGAGTTCCCACATTTGAAGACTATGAGAAGCATAAAACTATTCTCATGTATTCACACCTTGTTATAGCAACAAATGTCAAGTTGTTAAATCATCAAGGAAGACCAAAGACAAAATAACTTTGGACTATTACTATTGCTGATCATGAAGCACTATTGGAGACCTTGAAGCAAAGAGATGACCCTTCAAGAACACTTGACTAGGTAATAAGTTAACTTAGTGCATTGTTTTCTAAGTTCATTAAGATTAATTTCAATACATTAATTTGACCTTTCTTAGATTGTTTTTTGAGTCAATAAACTTGGTTTTGTATGTGGATTGTAACTTGTGCAGGAGCACCTATGAAGATGCCTACGATCACCATGGATCCAATCAAAGATAGAAGGACAAAAGGATCCTTAATGTTTAATTGAGATCTTTTCAAGCCTATAATGGCAATTTGTAACAATCAATTTGATTTAAAATTTAAATGTCCTAAAACTCTTCATAAGGACTTATGACCAAAATCATGTATGGGTGGCCAATAGTGCCAAGAAAGGATCTTACATGTCATATACGTATGTCATTTGCATGGTTTAAATTCTTACATGTTTGATTGTTGTTTCTAATGCTTTAAGGATATTATTTTTTATCATTTCAAACAATCTATGAAAGTTAAACCTCAAACATAATAAGCTCCATAGTTCAAATTCCACAAGCTTAATCATGATTAATTTCATAGTTCAAATTTCAAACATACCACTAGCAGTCAGTTGAAAGTGGCTTAGCAACATATCTTTCAAACTAGAAGCGATCTTCCATGGCTCATATCTCAGACCTCATGATAGGTATCAACAAACCATCAAGTGCTACAAGATCATGTTTTTGAGGTCTACAATAACCTCTCTCATCTTTGGGTGATTCAACTTCATTTGCATTTGGCAAGGCAATCTCAGTCAATGCCAAAACTTGCAGTGAGGGTCAGTTGAAAGTGGCTCAGTAGCATTTATTTCAACCCATCTAACCTAACATCGAACCATCTACTCCATTGGCTCTGATTGGCTAGGTCAATGCTAATGACAACCCCACTCTACTCACAGAGTCACCAGAATGCTTGCGACCATGCTCGACCCAAGTGATCCCAAGGTGCACTAAGCACGATTGGGCAGCGATCTTCTGGGGCTCATATCTCGGACCTCGTGAGAGGTATCAAAAAACCATTAGGTCCTATCGGATCATATTTTCAAGGTCTACAATAACCTCTCTTAGTTTTGGGCAATTTGACTTCGTTTGCATTTGGCAAGGTGATCTCATTTGATGCCAAAACATGTTGTGAGGGTCAGTTGAAAGTGGTTCAGCAGCGTATCTTTCAAATCGTCTGACCTCGCATTGAACCGTCTGCTCCATCAGCTCTGGTTGGCCGGGTAAACACCAGTGATAACCCCATTCTACCCACAGAATCACCAGTGTTAGGAATGAATGCTGAAGCCTTTGGCAGTCATTCTGTAGCAGTGGTTGTTGCATTCATGACTATGATTGTCATTGATGTCAACACAGTGATATTCTGGAGTTTAGCAGAAAAGCAGGCACAGTTTTGTTTTGCACACATGTTATATTGCAGATTGAGTTATGTGTAGTTGATGGTATGTTCTTTGTTGTGTTATTAGCCTATGGTTAAGAGCGCAAAAAGAAATTCATTTATTCATGAAAGTTATAATCATTTTGGTGGAAGCAGTATTCCTATGTAGCGGTTTTTGGCAATTGGAGGATATCTCCTAACCAGGATGAAATCTGATTCTACACAGTTAAAGGGAAGTTTGAGACTCATTTTTGGTGACGTGGTTCATGGTGCAAACTTTGAGGTCACACGATTGGAAAGTTATTGTATCTGGAAGCTGACAGTTTTATGTAATTTTGATGTAGCGTGTTGAAATTATTATTTTGTATTTACATGCCAACTCATTTGTAATTATTTGAGTGTGGTATAAAGGAAGGAATGCTTTCCTTGTTATGTGTGGATTTTAATGGTTGTGTTATGAAGTTGTGAAAGTTGTGATGCGAATGTATGCATGAAGTGAAGAAAAGAGCTAATTCAGTGATAAAGGAAGACTTGCGAAGTACAGAGATCTGGATTTGTGATCTTGTGTTGTAATACCTCTCCTATGGTGATACTTAGACTTTTCTAATTTGGACATTTTATTATTATTATGGTCAAGACTATACATTTACATTTATGTTTTGTGGATGATGACATGATGAATATGCTCATTTATGGTTAGTAATTACATGTTTATGAGATTAGAAAATTATCTATTTTTATATGTTTATGGATCTAACCCAATTATTTGAATCTAACCACTATCATGATGTTTTATGTTTCATGGATGTGTCTGATGTGTTTTTCATGACTCCAGGATGAAGTCGTAGTTACTCACTTAGTTGAGGTCCACATGATGTATCGATCCTAGTCATCTGCTTGCATATATCTGATTTGTATCTCCATATGTATATATATGTATCTCTTCTTGGTGATGCAGGATTGTAGGTACCAGGTATCATCTCCACCTAGCTTCACAGGTCTGAGCGATCCCTCAAAATCCTCGATCATTGTTGTTGTTACGGAGGTATCACCAAGTCCATAGGAAGAAACTTCACCTTTGATCCTTTTATCCTTAGGTGGGAAGTGTCGAGTCAGTCCCTTGTGTGAATGTCTTATGTGGTTTTGTAGTTGATGGAATTGTGGATCTTGTAGCTAGTTCTTGCCTTCATGATATGTTCAATTCTGTTAGTAGATCATGGATGTAGATTATTGTTCATTTGAGGGTATGATTTAGTAGCATATCTCATTAGGAGCGATTTGGAGTGCAATTAAACCATGTGGTTTTTAATACCTATGATAAGGATTAATTTTATGGTATTTTAATGTCTAAGGAAATATTAATAATAAAAGGTTTTAAATAATAGTGGTAAAATTCTAACCTATGTTAGTGTCTACTTAATATATACATATATATTTTAGAATGGGGATTAAGGTATGAATAAACAATATATTTTATAATAATGTTATTCTAATGTTTAACTTTAATAATAATGTACCTTATTTATGGTATTATTTTATAATACTAATAACGACAAAGAGTCTATAGCAATAAAAATAATAATATGTTTTATAATAATAATAGTATGCTTGTAATAATATTTATAATAATAATAATATATGTACACATAGGCATATGGGTGCACACATATGCATATGCATACATATATTTATATATAATTATTACCATGTAATTATTTATTATATTAATAAATAAATAGATCAATTAGCGGTATGGTAAATAGGATTATCCTATTACCATAGTTAAATAATTTAATAAATTGTTTTAAAATTATAATATTTATTTTAATATCCTTAAATTTAGGGACTTAGATTATAGTTTATTTATCCCTTTACGGGAATGAGTTTTCAAAACCATCTCATTAACGGATGGATAGTTGAGATGGTTGCACCGGTTGGATTACCTGTGCAACCACCTCCTCCATTCTATTTACAGGAAAGATTTCATGTGTAAAAAGAGTTGGGAGAAGAGTTGATTTCGAGAAGAGGATTATTATTATTATTGTAGAAAATTTATATTTTTAAAGAGAGAAGTCCCGTATTCTGTGAGTTTGGCATTTGGATTGTTACGGGTAGAGGCTAGAAGATTGCAAGCAAAGAGATTCAAAGGAGTGTTGGAAACATTGGAGAGGATTTGATCTTCCTTCTTCTCCAACTGGTCTTCGCAGGACTCCAGGTTGGAATCCATCCTGAGAAGTAGATTTATTTTGTAGAATGAATGTAAAATTTAGATTTCCTGAAAAGTTTCTGTATATTGTACTATGGTTGCAAAATATATATATGCATTATTGTAGTATTATTATCTTGTGTAATAGTATTGCAGAATGTTTGTGTGTGCATTAATAATATTATTTTGTGTAATATTGTAGACACCTAAAAATCCTTTAGAAAATAAAGTATTTTTATTTTTTGAAAAATCTTGGATGACATCATCATTTATTAATTATTTATTTATTTAATTAATTTATTTATTTTTATGTCATTAAATCCCTTTATCTTAATTAAAAATATTTAATTAAGAAATCCCTCCCAAAAATATTTAAATCTTATTTAAACATTATTCTACTTATTTATTAATTATTTAATTAATAAATTGACCAAAAATCCCAAAATAAATAATTAATTTATTTTTTGACCAAAACTTGGCCAATTTCCTTAAGACCACTAACCTCTTCCAAAATCTTCTAATCCTTCTTTAATTTTGATTAAAGGCTAATCCCATCCTTTCTAACCCTAATCTCAACTCAAAATATTTAATTAAGATTAAATATTTAATTTTCATATTTATTAAATATATTTTAATAAATATTCCCAAAACCAAAAGCCTTTGGAATGAATAAACTTTTATTCCATAAAACCTAAGAAAACTCTAGACTCTTCTAGAAACTTCTCAACCCAACCTCTTCACCCATCCTAATCCTCCCCCTAACCTTGTCACATTCCCTAAACAAGGTTAGCCAACTCCTAAGCTTGACCCAAAGTCAACAAACTTCTAGAGGCTTCTCTTACATGCATTGAAGGCATTTAAGGCCTCTTTATCCCTCTTACATGCATTTATGGTTCATTTAAGAAGCCCCTCACCCCTTTCTTACACCCTTTGACCTTAGGCACATTTCCCAAATTGTGCACATTCCTCCCATCTTTCAACCCAATCCCCTTATGACACTTGTCACAAGGAGATAACCCTTCCCCTAATGAGCCTCAAACTCATTAAAGCTTTTGAGATAAATTTTATGTTTATCCTTAGAAAGCCTAGACTCTTCTAGAAAGTCTTCATCCTTATTCCCTTGACTCAACCCCTAACCTTACCCCAAACTCTAACCTATCCTCCTAACCCAAGCCCTTAGGAAATCCTATAAATACTCCTCCTTCCAAGAGAAAATTATTAGCTTAGTTTTTATCATTTATGCATTGTTATCATGAGCATTTTTAGCTAGATCATCTTAGCATACATCTTAATTGTTAGATTTCTTCATGTTTTTCATATTTTCTAACACATCTTAGAATAGCTTAATGGATTAATCTTAGTTCATAGTTCAAGCTTTTCTCATCATTTATGCATCACCATAAATCCCTCTCCATGCATTTGAGAGCACACCCACATCCCTCTAATTGAAGCAAATCAAACATTTGCTCTATAGCACTTGTTTTTAGCAATAATTTTGAGGTGGCTTTGGTTTTGTTTTCATGTCTTATGCTGTTTTTAGTTCATGAACATGTTAGATTAGTCTAATGTTTGAATGTTTCAGCCTTTTAAGACAGGTAACAGGTTCAAAATCATAGTCTACATTCTGGCACGCCCGGTGGGACCCACTTCACGGGTTCTTTGCAAACATTCTAATTTTTCAAGCTTATAGGTGGACAAAGCACTTCGAATTCTTCTTCCTCTTCTTGTCTACATTCTTCTTCTATTCTATCTACTTCTTCTTGCAGGATCATGGCAAATTTTTCTTAAAAAAAACAAAACAAAAAAAATGTTTAAGGAAGCAAAATCATACACACCTTGTTTAGTGCTTAAAATGAATCCCCAAATCATTGTTGAATGCATTAAGGACTCAAATTTTCAAAATTTGTTCTAATAAAAAAGAAAAATTAATCAAAGCATTTGCATCCTTGCAACATCAAGGTTTTAGATGCATTTATGCAAAAATTAGGAACACTTGAAAGCTTTGGGTACTTAAAAAGAATCTCAAATTTGCATCTTAAAATCTAAAATGGGTTCCGAAAATCAGTCCTAGAAATTCTAACATCTTTTTGTGGCAAAGTCTTGAATGTTTTTCCAATTCATGAATCAAACTAAATCTAGGAACTTTGCCTTGGGGTCAAAACAAAATCTTGAATGAAACTAAAGGAATGAACTTAGGTCCTAAAGTGTCATTTTCATTTTGAAAATCAAACACAATCTTGAATGATCTAAATTGGAAAGAAAAGCATCCCTATTCCTTCCTTGTTGTATTTCAGTTCAAACAAACTCAATCTTGAATGATCTAAGGTTAAAACAAAGCACTTTCAAAGTTCTAAATCAACACACTCACTCAATCTTGAATGCTCAAAGGAAAGAACTTGCAATCGCTCAAATCGTTTATCTTTTGGAGAAAGAACAAATCAAACCTTAAGCACTTGTGTCTTCAATTTCAAAGGTTTTTTTTCAAACATCACTTAATCAATCACTTAATCAATTTGAAAAAAAAAGAAAAAAAAAAAGAACAACTTACTTGATGTGCATCTAGGAGCTTTAAATTTTTTGTATAATCCTTGTTAAAGTAAGCAACGTAGAACATTTGAACTCAGACAAGTTCACTTGTTCTACTTTTAGTGAAGCCTATCCAGGGAGAAAAGCGCTTCCTCCTCAGAGAATGACCTCAAACCGGTATCCCCCCTCGACCGGTATATAAATAAAGTGAAGGAAAAAAGTAATCACTTATATCTCCTAATCCATGGGTGTTTTGTGCCAAATGCAAATGTCTGGGGAAAGGTAAATATTCCTCCCCCAACGTTGTTGGCTAGGCTCTTAAGTGAGTCACAGGTGGTCAGCATAACCGGGTATGGAGACTCTATGGAACTATTAAAAACCTGATAAAATAGAGGCTACCCTATCTACATCTGAAAGTATCAAAATCCTTGTGCAAGGACCGATCCAAGGGGTTTACCGGATCACCTCAAGATTACTCACCATTTGTATTCCCTTTTAGGGGGTACCTAGCTGTGGGCAAGCGATTTTGATACTCACCTTCCTTAGGCAGATCTGTTTGAAGTGCTTGACAGTCAATACTCTGTGAAAACACTTGTTGGAACATACACTTTCAGAAGCTTTATCAGAGTCAGTCATCCTGCTTGTATCCCGCAAGGTTGCTTTGTCCCTTGCAGAGATTGCTTTTTCAAAAATCTTTGTTGAAATCTATCCTTTGCCATTGGAAAACATCAAACTGATCTACAACTTGGTTCAAAGATACTCAAAATAGCCATGTCAGTCCAAATCCTCCCAAAATCCAGAAAATGTCCAAAGCTTTTAGAATCTCAAAACATGTTCTTCCAGTCATATTCAATCCAGTCTTGTCATCCTTTCCTCCTATCTTAGGTTAGTAGAGTCATCTTGGTCATCCCCCATCCCCTTGTCTGTCTTCCTCTAGAGTCAGTCTTCTTCCAATCTTAAGCCAAATCCAATCCTAGTATGATCCTGTCAGTCATCCCAATCTAAGTCTTAGTCTTCCAATCCATCTTCATCCTTCATTCCTATCCGACTCATCCACAAGTCAGCATGTCTCAAAACTATTATGATGAGTTTGGTTATTATGTCTCTCCCCTCAATCCATCCTATCCCAAAGATGATGAAAGCCTTGTAGATCATGATGCATATTTTGAAAATCTTAGCAAGTTTTCTCCAAACATCCCCCGGCATCCAATCATTCTTCCAAAATATCCTATCATGCCTTCATGCTTATCCACTAGCACTCCCTTTCATGTCCTTGGCAAGGCAAATCCATTATCTTATCCATCCACACCTTATCCCTATCTTAAACCTACACATCCTCCATATGCATCCATCATACCTCCATCTCCTACTATAGTCATATCCCAATCACCACCATTCCCTCGAAACACTTCACGCTACTTCCCTTATCTAAAACCTCCATCCACTCATCCTCCAAATCACCCCCAAATCCAAAATCCTAGTCTTCCAATCCTTTATCCGAACCCTCCATCTACTTATCCTCCAAATCATTCTCAAAACCAAAAACCAAGTCTTCCAATCCTTTCTCCCAACCCACCATCCTCCAACTCCTCGTCTACACCGTCATCCCCTCAAGAAAGTTCACAATCTTCCACCCCATCTTCATATGAGAACTATCCTAGCTCTCCATCTCCTCCACATTCCGATCCTTCTTCACCATGAAAGTTTCCAAGGAGTTTCACAATAAAGCCAACAACAAATCCCACTCCTAAAGTTGAAGATCCAAACCATCTCAAAACTTCATGTGAAGCCATCATTGATGAGGCCCATCCATCGCTCCCATCTATCATCTATCTTCCATACATTGATCCTCTTCCATCTCCTAGCATCATTGAGTCCCTTCCATCTAGAGTCTCCATCCAATCCCCACCAACATCACCCCTTCCTAGCATTATCCAAAGCATATCTGATGAGCCTCATGAGTTCACCCTTCTTCCTACCATCACAGTTACAGAACCTTCCATCCTTTCATCCATACCATCTGAAAAGTTCTTCCTTCTTCCAGACATCACAACTACAGAATCTCCCATCCTTCCATCCACCCCATCTGAAGAGTCCATCCATGCATCCCCCAGCATTCTATCCACACAAATCCTACCATGTCAAGATCTTTCCCAAAAGCATGTTGAAATACTCACAGAAGAAAATCAAGATCCAATCCCTTCACTTCCCCCATCACATGTTCTATTGCTTCCATCACCCCCAATCCAAAATCCTACAATCCTAATTCCTCCAATCCAAGATCCTATCATCCTAGTTTCTCCATCTGAAGATTCATTACTATCCCCCAATCCCAGTCAAAATCCCACCATCCTATCCTCTCCTCTTGAGGATCTTCCAAACCAAACTGTCCCACTCCCATCACTCTATCCTCTTGGATCACTTACATTTGTCAAAGGCAGTCCACTTGAAGCAGAAGAAATTAGTTTCATATCTTCCATCAGGGAACCTGAAATTGGATGTTTATCATATTCCCCAAGTCAGAAATATCCTTGTTTGGATAAAATGCTCAAGAAATGGAATTATCAAGGCAAAGGCCTAGGCATCCATGAACAAGGAAATCTGGAGCCTATCCAAGACAAGAAACATCCAAAGTTATGTGGCATTGGTCACACATCAGAAGAAGACACTTCCTCCATAAATGTTGGTACAGCTAAAGCTAAATTCAAGCATCCTTCCAAACCCACCATCACATCTTCCAAGGCATACAATGCTATTCCTCCTCCTCCATCATTACAGCCCAGGACAACCTATCACATTCCTCCATCCTCCAAATCCATTTTGGGTCCCTATGTCCCAAAATCTACCAACACATATCCTCCACATACCAAATCTATTTTGGGCCCTTACATCACAAAATATCATCCCCCATCTTATCCTACTCAGACCTTCATCCAAAATCCAAGCATCCCTAGTCAAGATCAACAAAGGCACATTCCCACATATCCTATCTACCAATCTCCTTTCATCTCTCCATCCATATTTCCTCCATCCCGCACATCTCCTCATATTCACTCCGATGCTCCCCACAATTTGGATGCCATATCCAATATGAATAAAGGGACATATCCACAAAGATCTAAGGATTGCCATGTCCAATCTAAATGACATGGTCAACCAAAGCAAAATCCAATCAAGCAATCCAATGCATCCCAATGGCCACAAAGGCCTAGCAAAGCACAAGCAAAATCCACTACATGGCCACAAAGGCTTAGTAATGAAAAAGCAAAATCTGATGCATACCAATGGCCACAAAGGCCCACCAAAGCTAAAGCAAAAATGATGTGGATCCCAAAGCAAAAAGATGTAATGCATCTAAAAGAAACATCTACAATGGCATCCAAAGTTGCTAATCCCCCAGCTATTCAGTCTTCTCCTCCATCTCCTAAATCTATTTTGGGTCCCAAAGATTCAAAATCTCTTAGTGTAAATCCTCCATCACATTCACCTCTATCTTCCACGTCCTATCCGCTTCATCCACCTTCCTCACAACATGTGCCAATGTTGGTCCTGACAGCATCTCCCTATCATGATCACTTTCCACCTTTCCATCCAAACAATTTCTACCACCATATATCCCATCTACCCCATCCAATCTATGCTTTTGCATAAATTCCTCCATCCTAACAAAGTTGTACCAACATCCAAGCACATCAAAAATATCAGTGAAGAAAGTCAGTGACAAATCAGAGAAATTAGTAGGTAGCAAAAAAATTAGAAAATGTCAGCAACAAATTAGAAGATCAGTGAAGAAAGATAGCAACATATCAAAAATATCAGAAGGTCAACATCTAATCAGCGAAAAATCAGAAAATCCATAAAAATTGGAAAAAATCAAGAGAAAAATATCAAAAAAGAAAAGAAAAGAGAAAAACATTCGTCCTATGGTGAAAACTTGGCAATTCAAGCACCTTGGACAAGTACCATGGTGAAAACTTGGCAAACAAGCGTCATTCATAGGTCCCCCCAATTCCTTTCTGCAGTTGGGGGCCATTCCCTTCTATCACTGTCTTATCCAACATCTCCTCCATCCCATTTGTCTCTCACCTCCTTCATCCTCCTTTGGATCTTGATGAAAAAAAAAAAGACTACCATGTATACATGCTTTTGGGCACCTTCTTGGCATCCATCACACCTTTTAGCTACATATCCTCTATCCAATCCATTCATCCTAGCTTCCATATACCTTCCTTATCCTCTTGTTAGCATATCGTCCATCCAAGCATACCCCATGCCTCTGAAAATACATGAACTATCCTAAGCAGGGGGCATCTTATTCCTTGGTGACATATTCCTTGGAGACTATCTTTCATCCAAAATCTTCCATCTCCCAAATCCTTAAGCAAATCCACCATCCAATCCTTGAGCATTCCTCTATCCAGATCCCTCAGTAGTTCCTCCAGCATTCCATCTTCCAATCCTCAAGCATTCTTCCATCCAAATCCAAATCTTCCTCCATCCAAATCTCCTAGCAGTTCTATCATCCTCATCCTAAGCATTTCCTCCATCTTTCCATCACCTAGTATCTTCCCTTCTCATTGGTATCTAGCTATAGGCTAACCTCATGCAATCCAATGCCATCCATCCATATCCAACTATTGCTAGCAATCTTCTAGCCATCTTCCAATCCTATCCACATCCTCTAGCTATCCAACATCCAAGATCAAGCCAACCAATCCAATCACATCCTTAGTCTTGTAGCAAGCCTTGATCTCAATCCAATCATCATCATTGGGATATGTCCTTCCCAAATCTGTGTCATTTCAGGACACATCATCCATCACCAGTCCATCTTGGCCTTCCATCCCAACTGGGGCATCCTCTTGCATATCTTTGGAGTTTTCAGCTTCATCCCCAGGTTCTTTGTACATCCTAATCCTGAGTCTTGTACCATAGCGTCAGTCGTGTCTCCACCTAAACTCATTTGTACATATGTGTCTTTAGGTCCCATCCTTTATGTTAGTTAGCCCTTGTCATTGTCTTGTTGTACATATCCTCGTCAGTCCTGCAACAGTATTTGATCAGAAATTTTGTCCTATCCAACCTCACACTTCAGCAACATCAATTGTCGACTATCCTTGATCATCATGACCATCTTTGAACTTCATCATTTGCCAATCAGCAACACAGCATTCTCCCCATCAGCATCGGGTCCGCATAGATGTATGCTTCTATTTTGTCTGACCTAAGCCTAATCACGGGTCCCCTCAGTTGTATCCTCCCTGTCTGACTTAATCTTCCACCAAGCACACTAGGTCCGTGTCGATGTATCATTCCACACATTCAGACCAATCTTCCCACCATCAATCAAATCAAATCTCTCTCCTTGGCAAAGGTTGTCTTTTGGAGTTATCATTTTGGCCTTGGATTTTATCCTTTGGGTCTTGTTAATCTTTTACAGCTTCTCGTTGTTCTCTACTCAAAGTCGCCATGATCCTTTATATCATGGTGCGCTGCGAATGAGGATAATTTGGGGCAAGGTCTTTTGATCTTTTACTTCTGCCTGTGAGTCAGTTGTGTTTTTGTGGTTTCTTCAGCATCGTTTCCACCATGCTTCCTCTTGGGTTCATGTGTGATGTTGGGGCAACCCTGCATGTCTTTTTAGCGTCAGTCCTATGCAACACTGGTGACAAGGCCTCGTGATCCCAATATCCTTGGTAGGTCTCTAGCATTGCTATATTAAACTAGGTTGTGCTCTCACAAAGATCTAAAGCATGGAGCTTCCCCAAATCCCCTGCATCTTGCATCATATAGATTAGTCTTGCATCCTCATATCGCTGCATCCTGCATTTTGCATTCCATCTCATCTTGCATTCAGCCATCTTTGCTCTTGGAAGCTTGGTAATTTATCTCCCCTGCTTCCTCAGTCGTTCCTTCTCTGTTTCCTTTCGAGAAAATTCCACAACGTTTATTCCTTGTGTTGTTTTCTCGAGGGGGCACAATCCCTTATTCCTCTAAATTCTAGCCTTGGGCATCTTATTTTCTTGTCTTTGAAGCCATGCCACTTGCGGCATCACATCAAAGAGGGGAAAAATGTAGACACCTAAAAATCCTTTAGAAAATAAAGTATTTTTATTTTTTGAAAAATCTCGGATGACATCATCATTTATTAATTAATTATTTATTTAATTAATTTATTTATTTTTATGTCATTAAATCCCTTTATCTTAATTAAAAACATTTAATTAAGAAATCCCTCCCAAAAATGTTTAAATCTTATTTAAACATTATTCTGCTTATTTATTAATTATTTAATTAATAAATTGACCAAAAATCCCAAAATAAATAATTAATTTATTTTTTGACCAAAACTTGGCCAATTTCCTTAAGACCACTAACCTCTTCCAAAATCTTCTAATCCTTCTTTAATTTTGATTAAAGGCTAATCCCATCCTTTCTAACCCTAATCTCAACTCAAAATATTTAATTAAGATTAAATATTTAATTTTCATATTTATTAAATATATTTTAATAAATATTCCCAAAACCAAAAGCCTTTGGAATGAATAAAATTTTATTCCATAAAACCTAAGAAAACTCTAGACTCTTCTAGAAACTTCTCAACCCAACCTCTTCACCCATCCTAATCCTAAAATCCCCTAATCTTAATCCTAATCCTCCCCCTAACCTTGTCACATTCCCTAAACAAGGTTAGCCAACTCCTAAGCTTGACCCAAAGTCAACAAACTTCTAGAGGCTTCTCTTACATGCATTGAAGGTATTTAAGGCCTCTTTATCCCTCTTACATGCATTTATGGTGCATTTAAGAAGCCCCTCACCCCTTTCTTACACCCTTTGACCTTAGGCACATTTCCCAAATTGTGCACATTCCTCCCATCTTTCAACCCAATCCCCTTATGAAACTTGTCACAAGGAGATAACCCTTCCCCTAATGAGCCTCAAACTCATTAAAGCTTTTGAGATAAATAAATCTTTATTTATCTCCTAAATTCCATGTTTATCCTTAGAAAGCCTAGACTCTTCTAGAAAGTCTTCATCCTCATCCAAAGCCTAGACTCTTCTAGAAAGTCTTCATCCTTATCCCCTTGACTCAACCCCTAACCTTACCCCAAACTCTAACCTATCCTCCTAACCCAAGCCCTTAGAAAATCCTATAAATACTCCTCCTTCCAAGAGCAAATTATTAGCTTAGTTTTTATCATTTATGCATTGTTATCATGAGCATTTTTAGCTAGATCATCTTAGCATACATCTTAATTGTTAGATTTCTTCATGTTTTTCATGTTTTCTAACGCATCTTAGAATAGCTTAATGGATTAATCTTAGTTCATAGTTTAAGCTTTTCTCATCATTTCTGCATCACCATAAATCCCTCTCCATGCATTTGAGAGCACACCCACATCCCTCTAATTGAAGCAAATCAAACATTTGCTCTATAGCACTTGTTTTTAGCAATAATTTTGAGGTGGCTTTGGTTTTGTTTTCATGTCTTATGCTATTTTTAGTTCATGAACATGTTAGATTAGTCTAATGTTTGAATGTTTCAGCCTTTCAAGACAGGTAACAGATTCAAAATCATAGTCTACAAATATTATTGTAGAGTGTTTGTGTGTGCATTAAATTTATTATTTTGTGTAATATTATTGCAGAATGTCTGTGTGTGCATTAATGTATTATTATTATATTGTGTATTACTTTTACGGAATGTTAATACACTAATATACCATGTAATAACATATTAAGGTATTCTGTAATAATGTATTATTATAGAATATTGATACAATATTGCATCATTGCTGGTTATATATATTATTGCTAGTCATATACATATATATTAATGTGCAATGCCAGCCATTCAATGTTCATGTTGTGGGATTGTTTTCTATTTCTGTTTGTACAAATTACAAGTTGCAAAACATTTATGCAAATAGGCCATTAAAGTTTAGGACATATATTATTGTTGTATTCTCCAGCCATCTCTGTCGTTTATAGAAAGCTAGTCATTTATAATACACTGTCATTTCAATATAAACAAGATAACATTCCGTGAGGCCAGCCAGGTTGTTGTAGAAGTTTATCAGGAATGAATATCTCTGTCATTTGGCCAAATAATATTTTCTTCCTATGTTGTTTACACGTGTTTAGTTGCTGTGTGTATATTAGGGTTAGGGTGGAAGAATTTTAATATTTAAACCGAAGTAAAATTTTTAGACCAACTAGCACAATAATTATACTTTCACTTTATACAAGTATAACATTTAAGTACAAGTATACTTTCAGTTATACTTGTATAAAGGGATTAGGTACCCTTTGAATCCATTGGAATAGGTTTCAGGTTCCTAGGAGTTAAGTTGTAACTTTTAAATTTTAGATTTTTAATTAAATCAGGCTTAGTCAATTTTTAGGATTAGCCAAGTTTTAGGTTTAGAAAGAAATTTTGTATAAACCTGAAGATTGTTCATTCCTTGTTTAGTGGAGATTATGTTCAATACATTTAGATGCCTTTATTGAGATAGAATGTTTGTAAGGAGCAGTTGGGTTTAGAGTCTTCTAAGAGGATCAAGACATTCTAAACATTCTTAAACGTACCTAATTTCTCTAAACATACATAACTATCCTATTATTTTCAATTCTTTGTAGTAGTTCTCAAATGCATTTATAATATTCTTTTACTATGTGTATGATGTGATTGCGATATGTGGTTTGAGGGTAGAAAACCTAACGACACCTAGTGAGTGGCTCTCAGTGCAGGGCTGGGGCCCTAAGTGGCTAGAACCAGGATAACCGACTAAAGAGTTATTTAACAAGTGAAAACCTAATTAAACTTATGGGAATGGGTTAAAACATTAAAAAGATTAAATATGCCTCACCCATGCCATTAGCGCTAGTAAAAGCTATGGATGGGAGTGGGAGAAGGTACCTATGCGTAGGTATGATCGAATGACGCTTGTCAGTATGAAAGGCATTCGATCTCGCATGTGCCTACTTGGGGGCCGGGGCCCAGAGTGGCTAGTACCAGGACAACCCAAGGAGTGAGGGCTATGCAATGACACTCACTTAGGTTGTTTCTTAGAGTTTCTACCAAGCCTTAGAACCTTTTGGGAAAGATCTATACTTTGACTCTCTTTTCATTTGCTATTTTGGGAAAGATTACCCAACCCTAGGTTTGGCCTAGCTATTCCTTCTTTGTGGACCTTGGTGTTTATCTCCTAGCATGGGGGAGTGGGCCTTATAGGTATCCATGTGGTTGGGTGGTAAACATTTTTATCGAGGTATCTTTTGCAGATACAGTGCTTGAAGATTCATGCTTGCTTATGTACCAGTTTTGAAGAATGAAGGTCTTGTGATTATATTTCATGATGTAAAATCTTGTTACCTCTCATGAGGAGTTGAATGCAATGTAATCAGTAATGTATTTCAAAATGATGTATTTGGAATGGGTAGACTTAGGAAGAAGGGAAAAGGGAAATGTGAACTTTATGTTTAAGATGTATGTTGGGAAAGAAAAAAAGATTTTGAAAAATTCCAAGTTATGTAGTATGTTTTCATTATTGTTGTTTAAGTGAAGCTTTTGAAAAATAAAATGTAGTATATTTGTAATGTATCAAATGAGTTAGATAAATTCTATTTGATTTAAAAGTTATAATGTTCATAAAAGATTCTTAGGAATATAGATGGTGTTAAGAAGGGAAAAAAACTGAAATGAAAGTACTTTGTATTTCATAAAGAATCTTCTAATGATATGATGTAATTTTCTTGAGAAGCTATCTTGTTGTTAGTTTAATTATGGACTTAAATGAATCATGGATTTAATAAGAAGGGAACCTAGGAGGAATCTAAGTTTAAGTTTTCATTACATAACTCTTTTCAAAGTTCAAAATTTTTCATAAATTTTTACTTAGGTTTTCTTTTGTTAAGAGAATCTTTGTTCTCTTCCCTGGTTCCCTTGCGGGGCATGACATGTGTAGCAAAGAGTGTGGTTTTGGCATAATTTGGACGTAACATATTTCATATTATTCTGTTGAATAATCCTAAGATCTGTTGGACAGTGAGTTCAAAGATCTTGTCTTGAAGCTATTTGGGTAGTGGGTCCTTCTGTCTTCCATAACTCCTAACAGGGTTAGAATATTTTAATAGGGATTCAAAATCTCCTAACGGAGATTCATATGTACTAAATATATTTCACAAGACTCCTAATAGGGCCCATCCTCTAACAAGGAACTTTCATATTAGTGCATCATTTTGTGGGCATCATTCCCATCGAGGTTTACTCTTTGATCAAGAGGTTCCCTAGTTAACATATCTTGTGTTATTGTGTCATTGTGTATGATTATCTTTCTATGGTTGGTTACTACATTAATTATATGGTTTAAAGCTGTTGAAGTTGATATTGAAGTTAATGTTGATTAATGGTTTAATTATCAGATAACTGATTCACCCCACAATTGGTATCAGAGCGGCAGGTCCTTGAAAGAGAAGTTTAACAACTTAAGGAGATCTATGGTGAATTTCAGGAAAGAAAGCCCTAAGTTTGATGGAGTAAATTTTGACAGCTAGAAAGAAAAGATGAAGACACATCTCTTGTGTTTAGGACCAGGTTATTGGTTGATTACAAAGAATGAAAGGACTATAATTGAAGAAGACAATCTTGAAACAAGTTCTAAAGATGAGGTAGATCTATTTATGTGTAACATACTTGCAAGAGAAGCACTTTTATCAACATTTCTAGAGAATGAATACAATCAGGTAAAAGTTTTAACTAAATCTCATGATATTTGGAAAGCTTTACATTCTACTTTTGAAGGTGATGAACATGGAAAGAAAGCTAGGCTACATAATTGGATTTGTGCATTTGAAGACATAAGAATGATGGAAGATGAATTTGTTAGAAGCTATATTGGTAGGATGTCATAAATTGTTGCAAGAATAAAGTCTTGTGGAGGTGAAAAGACAAAGAATGAAGTAATATGGAAGATTTTGAGAACATTGACACTGGTATTTAGGTAGACTACACAAATGATTGAACAAGTGATACCTTGTACACCAAACTTTTCAAAAGAGACTCTTCTTGGAAGATTGGAAGTAGCAGAGATGAAATTGAGATTATCAGGAGAACTACCTAGAGTGGAGATAGCATTCAGTGCTCTTAGCATTAGACCTACTTTGTCTAGAAGTACAAGTGTGAATGGAGATTATGTCAGTAGTAGCAGATCCAAATCTGATGAAGATAAGAAGATTGAAGAAGGTATTGCCTTGCTTGTGAAAAGAGAACCAGATGGTAAGAAAATCTTTAAATGTTGGACATGTCAAGAATATGGACATTTTGCATCTAAGTGTCCTAAGAGAGTTAAGAAGTATAGAAACAATTTTAAGCTTGGAAGATCTAAAGAATGTTATTATGCAAATGATGAAGAAATTGAAGTAGGAATTGACAGACATTTGAGTGACAGTGATAATGATAACTTTGATGACATAGGATTTGTAGCAATTAAGGAAGAAAATTCTGAATCTGATATTAAAGAAGAAAAATCCTTAGTTTCCCAAGTTGAAAAGAAAGTTGATTGGATTATAGATAGTGGTTGTTCACATCATATGACTGGTGATAAAGGAAAATTCATAAAGTTTAACAATTATGATGGAGGAGTTGTTAGAGTTGGTAACAATGCACCTTGTTTGATTAAAGGTATAGGCTCTATTACTCTTGATGGAAAGACTAATACTGATGATGTTTACTTTGTTGATGGATTGAAACATAATCTTTTGAGTGTTGGATAGTTAGTGGATAAGGGATATCAAGTTTGGTTTACTGAGAAAACTTGTGTAATTAAGGATAAAGATGGAAATCTAATTGGAACTAGATCTAGAACCAGAGGTAATGTATTCTAGTTGAAACCTACTAAGATGACATGCTTGATGACTAAGATTGATGACAGTTGGTTATGGCATAGAAGGTTTTGTCATATAAACTTTGATAATATTGTGAAAGTAAGTTCTACACTTGCAGTAAGAGATTTACCTAAGATTATGAAGCCTACTAACATGATTTTCAAGGAATGTGTGATGGCTAAGCAAAAAAGGAGTTCATTTCCTAGCAAGAAGTTCACATCTATAGAAAAGTTGGAGATTGTTCATACAGACTTGAGCGGTCCTACTAGGACTAGAGGATTCTATGGAGAAAGGTATTTTATGATTCTTGTTGATGATTTTACAATAATGATGTGGATTGCATTTTTGAAAGAAAAATCTGAAGCATTTGATAAGTTTAAGGTCATGAAGAATAAAGTTGAGAATGAATCAGGAATGAGGATTAAATATTTGAGATCTGATAGAGGTGGAGAATTTACATCTAAAGAGTTTAACACTTTTTGTGAAGTAAATGGTATTAAGAGATAGTTATCAACCCTTAGAACACCTGAAAAAATGGTATTGTAGAAAGAAGGAACAGATCAGTGACTGAAGTAGCTAGAGCTATGTTATTTGAAGGTGATTTGGCAAAGACATTTTGGAGAGAAGCAGTGAATACAACAGTATATACAATGAACAGAGTACAAATCAGAGTAGACACAGACAAGACACCTTATGAATTATGGTTTGGACATGCAACCTCAATTAAGTATTTTAGAATTTTTCGAAGCAAATGTTATATTAAGAGAGATGATGATATAGGAAAGTTTGATCCTAGAAGTGATGAAGGAATTTTTCTTGGATATTCTTTGAAAAGCAAAGCATATAGATGTTACAATAAGAGAACTAAAACTATTGTTGAAAGTGAAAATGTAAAAGTTGATGAGAAGTTTAAAATTTAGGAAAGAATGCTTGATTATGAATTTGATGAAGGAACTAACCCTCAGCCTAACATTGAAACTACTGAACAATTTTTTGAGACTGATAGTGAATTGTTGAATGAAAGTCATGTTGAAGAAAATAGAGAAGAATCTATAGTTGAAGAAAGATCAGTGACTATGACACCTAATAGGTATATATCAAGACATCATCCTATTGAGCGAGTTATTGGAAGTTTGGACAGAGGAGTTATGACTAGAAAGAAGGTACATTTATGTTTGATTTATCAAATTGAACCTAAGTCTACTAATGAAGCTTGTGAAGATGAACATTGGATTAAAGCTATGAAAGAAGAATTGGATCAGATTGAAAAGAACAAGACATGGGAATTGGTCCCTATGCCTAAAGACAAAAATGTGATTGGAACTAAATGGGTATTCAGGAACAAGATGAATGAACAAGGAGAAGTAATTAGAAATAAAGCAAGATTGGTATGTAAGGGATACTCACAGCAAGAAGGAATTGACTATGAAGAGACTTTTTCCCCTGTGGCAAGACTTGAAGTAGTAAGAATATTTTTGGCTTATGCAGCATTTAAGAAATTCAAAGTGTATCAGATGGATGTGAAGTCAACATTTCTGAATGGTGAATTAGAAGAAGAAGTCTACATTGAGCATCCTGAAGGTTTTCCTTTGACTCAAGAAGGAGACATGGTATGTAAACTAAAGAAAGCATTGTATGGACTAAAGCAAGCACCTAGAACTTGGTATGCTAGATTAGATAAGTATTTGTTAAAATTGGGATTTACAAAAGGATAAGCTGATAGTAACTTATACACAAAAGAAATTGAGAATGGATTTTTAGTTTTGGTTATTTTTTTTTATGACATTATTTTTGGAGGAGAAGATGAAGCTAGTGACAAATTTGCTGATGAAATGAAGACAGAATTTGAAATGAGTATGATTGGAGAAATGAAATGTTTTTTGGGATTACAAATAACACAAAACAAAGATGGTATCTTTATAAGTTAGACAAAGTACTTGAATGATTTATTGAAAATATTTGGTATGGAGAATTGTAAACCAGATGGAACACCTATGGTTACAGGACATAAACTATCTAGTAAAGATGAGACACCAAAAGTTGAGAAAAAGAAATACAGATCTATGATTGGTGGATTGCAGTATTTGACACACACTAGACTAGATATACAACATTTAGTTGGAATGGTAGCAAGATTTCAAGCTGAACCTAGAGAGTCACATTATTCAGCAGTAAAAAGGATATTGAGATATCTTAGAGGCACAATGGACTATGGACTGTGGTATGAAAATTCTGATGATTTTACCCTATGTGCATATACTGATGCTGATTGGGGAGGCAGCGTTGATGATAAGAAAAGCACCAGTGGTGGAGCCTTTTTTCTTGGAGGAAGATTAGTTTCTTGGTTGAGCAAAAAGAAGAATTGTATCTCACAGAGTACAACAGAAGTGAAATATGTAGCAGCAGCAAACAATTGCAATCAAATAATTTGGATGAAGTAGATGTTGATGGACATTGGAATCAAGTTTGATGAGCCTATTGTCATATATTGTGACAATACAAGTATAGTTAGTATGTCTAAGAATCTGGTTTTACATTCTAAAACAAAGCATATAGAGATCAAGTATCATGTTGTAAGAGAGAAAGTTGCAGATAAAGAAGTCAAGCTAGAGTACATAAGCACAAAGTAGTAGATCATAGTAGATATATTTACTAAGCCTTTTACTAATGATACATTTGAGTATCTAAGAGGTATGCTTGGGGTTATGCCCCAACCTACTTTTGAGTAATGATGCGGTTGCATCCATCCAGTGGTTTATGGCCGTATCTATTTTCTGGATTGGATGTTGGTACTTCCTCTATGGGGGAGTATGTGTATCTGAGCTAAGTCATTGAAGACTCTTGAGAAAGCATTTTTTGAATAGTGTCTTTTGACATTGAGCTATTGTTTGATGTAGTGATATAATTTCTATCATTGATGTCAATAGGGGAGAGAATCATGAAAAACATTGAAGAACTACATTTATTGGAGAGATTGAATAGGATAACGAAGCAAGATTTGATTGATGATGAGCAGCAGTGCAGTTGAGCTGCAGTGATTGGATTTTTGGAACATTGGATGTTTTTCATCTATGTTGCCATCAATGCCAATGGGGGAGATTGTTAGGAATGAATGCTAAAGCCTTTGGCATTCATTCTGTAGCAGTGGTTGTTGCATTCATGACTATGATTGTCATTGATGTCAACACAGTGATATTCTAGAGTTTAGCAGAAAAGAAGGCACAATTTTTCTTTGTGCACATGTTATATTACAGATTGAGTTATGCGCAGTTGATGGTATGTTCTTTGTTGTGTTATTATCCTATGGTTAAGAGCACAAAATAAATTCATTTATTCATGAAAGTTATAATCATTTTGGTGGAAGCAGTATTCTAGCAGTATTCCTGTGTAGCGGTTTTTGGTAATCGGAGGATATCTCCTAACCGGGATGAAACATGATTTTGTGCAGTTAAAGGGAAGTTTGAGACTCATTTTTGGTGATGTGGTTCATAGCAAAAACTTTGAGGTCACATGATTGGAAAGTTATTATATCTGGAAGCCGACAGTTTTATGTAATTTTGATGTAGTGTGTTGAAATTATTATTTTGTATTTACATGCCGACTCATTTGTAATTATTTGAGTGTGGTATAAAGGAAGGAATTTTTTCCTTGTTATGTGTGGATTTTAATAGTTGTGTTATGATTTTGTGAAATTTGTGATGCGAATGTATGCATGAAGTGAAGAAAAGAGCTAATTCAGTGATGAAGGAAGACTTGCGAAGTATAGAGATATGGATTTGTGATCTTGTGTAGTAGAGAGTGTGGTTTTGGCATAGTGTGAAGGAGGTAACATATTTCATATTATTCTATTGAATAATCCTAAGATCTCTTGGACAGTGAGTTAAGAGATCTTGCCTTGAAGCTGTTTTGGCAGTGGGTCCTTCTGTCTTCCATAACTCCTAACAGGGTTAGAATCTTTTAATAGGGATTCAAAATATCCTAATAGAGATTCATATGTACTGAATGTATTTCATAAGACTCCTAATAGGGTCCATACTCTAACAAGGAACTTTCATATTAGTGCATCATTTTGTGGGCATCATTCCCACAGGGGTTTACTCTTTGATCAAGAGGTTCCCTAGTTAACATATCTTGTGTTATTGTGTCATTGTGTATGATTATCTTTCTATGGTTGGTTACTGCATTAATTATATGGTTTAAAGCTGTTGAAGTTGATATTGAATTTAATGTTGATAAATGGTTTAATTATCAAATAACTAATTCACCCCCCCCCCTCTTAGTTATCTTGGTGGTCTTTACTTTCTAAAAATTGTAATGCTCGTGACCACGCTCGACCCAAGTGACCCCAAGGTGCACTAAGAAAAATTGGGTAGTGATCTTCTGGGGCTCGTATCTTAGACCTTGTGAGAGGTATTGACAAACCATCAAGTGCTATAGGATCATATTTTTGAGGTCTACAATAACCTCTCTTAGTTTTGGGTGATTCACCTTCGTTTGCATTTGGCAAGGCGATCTCAGTCAATGCCAAAACTTGCGGTGAGGGTCAGTTGAAAGTGGCTCAGCAGCATATCTTTCAAACAATCTGACCTCGCATCGAACCGCCTACTCCATCAGGTTTGGTTAGCCGAGTAAATGCTAGTGACAACCCCGTTCTACCCATAGAGTCACCGAAATGCTCGCGACCATGCTCGACCCAACTGACCCCAAGGTGCACTAAGCATGATTGGGCAGTGATCTTTTGAGGCTCATATCTTGGACTTCATGAGAGATATTGACAAACCATAAGGTGCTACGGGATCATTTTTTTGAGGTCTACAATAACCTCTCTTATTTTTGGGCAATTCAACTTTTTTTGCATTTGGCAAGGTGATCTCAGTCGATGCTAAAACTTGAAGTGAGGGTCAGTTGAAAGTGGCTCAGCAGCGTATCTTTCAAACCATCTGACCTGGCATCAAACTATCTACTCCATCAGCTCTAGTTGGTCGGGTAAATGCCAGTGACAACCCCATTCTACCCATAGAGTCACTGGAACGCTTGCGACCATGCTCGACCCAAGTGACCCCAAGGTGCACTAAGCATGATTGGGCAGTGATCTTCTGGGGCTCGTATCTCTGACCTTGTCAGAGGTATTGAAAAACCATCAGGTGCTATGGGATCATGTTTTCAAGGTCTACAATAACCTCTCTTTGTTTTGGGTGATTCGACTTCGTTTGCATTTGGCAAGGCGATCTCAGTCAATGTCAAAACTTGCAGTGAGGGTCAGTTGAAAGTGGCTCAATAGTGTATCTTTCAAACTATCTGACCTCACATCAAACCATCTACTCCATCCACTCTAATTGGCTAGGTAAACACCATTGACAACCTTGTTCTACCCACAGAGTCACCGGAACGCTTGCGACCACGCTTGACCCAAGTGACCCCAAGGTGCACTAAGCACGATTGGGTAGTGATCTTCTGAGGCTCATATCTCAGACCTCATGAGAGGTATTGACAAACTATTAGGTGCTATGGGATCTTGTTTTTGAGGTCTACAATAACCTCTCTCAGTTTTGGGTGATTCAACTTTGTTTGCATTTGGCAAGGCGATCTCAGTCGATGCCAAAACTTGTAGTGCAGGTCAGTTCAAAGTGGCTTGGTAGCGTATCTTTCAAACCATCTAACCTAGCATCAAACCGTCAGCTCCATCAGCTCCAATTGGCCGAGTAAACACCAATGACAATTCCATTCTACCCACAGAGTCATCGAAACGCTCGCGACCACACTCAGCCCAAGTGACCCCAAGGTGCACTAAGCATGATTGGGCAACAATCTTCTGGGGCTCGTATCTAAGACCTCATGAGAGGTATTGACAAATTTTTAGGTGCTACATGATTATGTTTTCAAGGTCTACAATAACCTCTCTCAATTTTGGGTAATTCAACTTCGTTTGCATTTGGCAAGGCAATCTCAATCGATGCCAAAACTTGCAGTGAGGGTCAGTTGAAAGTGGCTCAGCAGCATATCATTCAAACCGTCCAACCTGGCATCAAACTATCTACTCCATTGGCTTCGATTGGCCGGGTAAATGCTAGTGCAAACCTTATTCTACCCACAAAGTCACCGGAACACTCGCGTCCACGCTCGACCCAAGTGACCCCAAGGTGCACTAAGCATGATTGGGCAACAATCTTCCAGGGCTTCTATCTCAGACCTTGTGAGAGGTATCGACAAACCATTAGGTGCTATGGGATCATGTTTTTGAGGTCTACAATAACCTTTCTCAGTTTTGGGCGATTCAACTTCATTTGCATTTGGCAAGGCGATCTTAGTTGATGCCAAAACTTGTAGTGAGGGTCAGTTGAAAGTGGCTCAGCAGCGTATCTTTCAAATCATCTGACCTCACATCAAACCGTCTACTCCATCAGCTCTGGTTGGCTGGGTAAATGCTAGCGACAACCCTATTCTACCCACAGATTCACTGGAATGCTCACGACCACGCTCGACCCAAGTGACCCCAAGCTGCACTAAGTACGATTGGGTAGCAATCTTCTAGGGCTCATATCTCAGACCTCGTGAGAGGTATTGAAAAACTATCAAGTACTATGGGATCATGTTCTCAAGTTCTACAATAACCTCTCTCAGTTTTGGGTGATTTGACTTTATTTGCATTTGGCAAGGCAATCTCAGTCAATGCCAAAACTTGCAGCAAGGGTCAGTTGAAAGTGGCTCGGCAACATATCTTTCAAACCGTCTGACCTAGCATCGAACCGTCTGCTCCATTAGCTCCGGTTGGTTGAGTAAACACTAGTGACAACCCCGTTCTACCCACAGAGTCACCGAAATGCTTGCGACCACGCTCGACCCAAGTGACCCCAAGGTGCACTAAGCACGATTAGGCAGCGATCTTTTAGGGCTCATATCTTGAACCTCATGAGAGATGTCGACAAATCATTAGGTGCTATGGGATTTTGTTTTCAAGGTCTACAATAACCTCTCTCATTTTTGGGCGATTTAACTTTGTTTGCATTTGGCAAGGCGATCTCAGTCGATGCCAAAACTTGCAGTGAGGGTCAATTGAAAGTGGCTCAGCAGTGTATCTTTCAAACCGTCTGACCTAGCATCAAACCATCTGCTCCATTGGCTCCAGTTGGCTGGGTAAACACCAGTGAAAACCCCATTCTACCCACAAAGTCACCAGAACGCTTGCGACCACACTCGACCCAAGTGACCCCAAGGTGCACTAAGCAAAATTGGGCAGCAATCTTCCGGGGCTCGTATCTTAGACCCTGTGAGAGGTATCGACAAACCATTAGGTGATACAAGATTGTGTTTTTGAGGTCTACAATAACCTCTCTTAGTTTTGGGCGATTTGACTTCTTTTGCATTTGGCAAGGCGATCTCAGTCGATGCCAAAACTTGTAGTGAGGTTGGTTGAAAGTGGCTGTTAGCGTATCTTTCAAACCATCTAACCTCGCATCAAACCATCTACTCCATCAGCTCTAGATGGCTGGGTAAACACTAGTGGAAACCCCATTCTACCCAGGAGTCACCGGAATGCTCGCTCGACCCAAGTGACCCCAAGGTGCACTAAGCATGATTGGGTAGCGATCTTCCGGGGCTTGTATCTCAGACCTCGTGAGAGGTATCAACAAACCATCAGGTGCTACAGGATCATGTTAATGAAGTCTATAATACCCTCTCTCAGTTTTGGGTGATTCAACTTTTTTTGCATTTGGCAAGGCGATCTCAGTCGATGCCAAAACTTGCAGTGAGGGTTAGTTGAAAGTGGCTCAGAAACGTATCTTTCAAACCGTCTGACCTAGCATCAAACCGTCTGCTCCATCAGCTCTGGTTGGCCAGGTAAACACTAGTGACAACCCCATTCTACCCACACAGTCACCGAAATGCTCGCGACCAAGCTCGACCCAAGTGACCCCAAGGTGCACTAAGCACGATTGGGCATCGATCTTTCAGGGCTTGTATCTTGGACCTCGTGAGAGGTATTGAAAAACCATCAAGTGCTACAAAGATCATGTTTTTGAGGTCTACAATAACCTCTCTCATTTTTTGGCCATTCAACTTCATTTGCATTTGGCAAGGCAATCTCAGTCGATGCCAAAACTTGCAGTGAGGGTCAGTTGAAAGTGGCTCAGCAGCGTATCTTTCAAACTGTCTGACCTGGCATCAAACTTTCTACTCCATTGGCTTTAGTTGGCCGGGTAAACGCTAGTGACAACCTCATTCCGCTTGACGGAGCCTTAATTTTTTACAAAAAATAGGGCCTCCATTTGAGAAATAATGTTGGAGATTTGATAAGGTTTTCATTGATGTCATTGAAGGTGCTTTGGTTGCTCACAAGATATAGGAACACATACTATTAAGTGGAGATAAAAACTAAGACAGATAGCAAAGACTATTGAATAAATAGCATCGACAACTATGCAACTTGGCAACGTTGGAACATTAAGCATCATATCAGCATTCGAATAGAGTGAAGTATACACACTAGAAATTAATGATCAAAGTCAACCCAAATAAATTTCATTTCCTCGTAGATGCTAATAGCTACAGCATATTACAAAGATGACAACATATTATTTGGAAGAATATTACAAGAGGCGGTAAAGTAAAACTCATCATGAATGTCCAGTCAGCAATAATCAACCCATGAAGCAACAACTTCATCAAATGAAGTGAACACAACATGTGTTAAAGATTAATTAAACATATGTGTATGAAGACATTCGAAGGAGCCATGCAGTAATAAAAAATAAATATACATAGTGCTGAGCATAGTTCGAAGGCAGTATTAAAATCATTCAATGAACATTTGAGAGATGATATATTCAAGAGATGTGTTTTTGTAAGTCTGAGGGATATCATGTTGCGTAAGCAATCATATATTATACACAATGGAAAATTCAATAGTCACATGTCATATCTATCAATGGTAATATCGAAGATTGGAAATGAAGACCGTAAGCTTATACGATAATGGAGATTTTTTATAGCATGAAATGAAGGCTCCTTCATACATGATGATATTGAAACATTATTGATGGCAGTTAAAATTATTATAAGTGCGAACAAAAAGAATTGAAAACAATAATATATGAAATTAGCAATGCGAGTATGACACTGAATGTGCACACAATGAAAAATAGTGACATAATTGATGGTATAGAATTTGTATACAAAAATTCATAGAAGTGGTAAATGAAACTCTCATATTAGCAATGATTGAAGTTTTAATTTAGTGATGAAGAGCAGATGGCATGGTTTTTGTTTTGTAGAGAAATGATCTTCAGTATCAGTACTGATGGCCTCATCATCGTCTCAAGCACAGGGAAAGTTAAGCACCAAAAATCTAGGAAATCTATAGAAGTTAAACCTCAAACATAATAAGCTCCATGAACAGGGTATTCTAGAGTAAAGAAAAATAAATGTAACTTCAACAAGATATAATTTACATCATAATGATAATCATAGTCAAGATATAACTTCACCATTCAATTCCATAAACATGAATAATAAATATGTATATACAAAAGATGATGCAAATATAACATATAAATGAACATGTTCTATATATGTATCAAATGTATCAAAAGTATGTCCATATACAAATATGGCACATGCCATTTCAAAATGTCTACAAAATCAATGTTTTAAGGTGTACAATGTGGCATATATGCCATCTCAAAATGTGCCAAGTGTCATCTCTAAATGACCACAAAACTAAAATTGCATCCTATGTTGTAGGGGGATCATCAAAATGTAGCCTCTTTGAAGAAGTGTTGGGCTCTGATTGATCCTGCATAAAAAATGAGTTCAAACCAAAGTTAGATTCATAATTCAAACACTAATTTAATTAAAATTATAACTGAATACAAATATTTGTACCTAGTCTCTCGATCGCCTACCACGATCAGGTGTCCTAGCATAAGTCCTGGGTAGCGAAGGCACTATGCCAGCAATACCAACTCTGACGTATAAATATATATTTGCAATAATGAGATTAGTAGAGTGGTGCAACATAGAGTAATAAATCTACAAAATAGGATGATAGCATAATAAAATTACAAATTGATTGAACTAAAATTAAAACTTACATCTGGTGATCCCTCCTTTGGAATAGTGGGCAGGGTCAACAAAGAAATAAAAGATTCTCGTGGGCCCTCCCTCACAGTCGGAGTAACCTATGAGAGTAAAAAGATTGTCAATTATATATCAATGTACTTCATCATAGCAACCCTGGTTACAAAATACAAATAACAATATGTAAAAGTCTACGTACAATTGGGCTATCACTTGAATCGAGACACCTGTAACCCTACGCTGTCGAACCAGTGTCAGGACATCATCAATAGCCACACCCTATACAATAAAGTGCAAGTAAAATATTTATTACTACACACAATTGGCATACATATGCATGCATAATTAATCTTAAACAATTAACTACCTTTCCTTTGTCGAGACCTGATGAAGGAACCCCCTCATGGCCCCCACTGACATCGGTTGTAGCCTACAAGAACATAACACAATAAGATGACAATATATATTAGTAAATGTATGAATTTTATTACTCTAATTGATAGAGATTTAAGCATGTACACCAAATGATATAAAAAAAAATAATGGGTACATAATTTATAATATACCATATAGTCATCAAGGCCAAATGAAATGGCCAAAAGTGTGGACTCATCCACCTGTCTCACCTCCTCCTATGTCATCGACTGAACATAAATGGAAAAAATATATATACATAAGTGCATGCAATCATTAAAACTAATCTAAATAAATAAATTATTTTTAAATTAAATAAATCATGTGACAAATTTATTTATAATGTTTACTCTTACCGTATCAATAGGATTCAATAGCTCTGCGTGCACCTCCTAAGCACTCTCATGAGATGTAGATGCTCCATGAGGTGTTGCAGCCTCTACAGCTCTGTCTCCTGTATCCTCATTAATATCATGAAATTGATATGTATCAGAATTAGTAAGTGGTCCGAGGCACATATGCCTGCACATAATGCACATATGGGGCTCGCATACATGTGAACTCCGACAAGATGTCAATGTGCTAGCAGCATCCACATGAGGCAACACTGACCTGGTCTATGTGATCAACTAATCACTCAGTAAATGAATGGCCCTAATAGTCTATAAGGCAGCCTCTGTAATGATATCAGGATGCTGCACTGGAGGAGGGGGTGTGACATCAGTGGGGGGGACAAAGGTAGTGGCCTTTCGGTACTGGGAGGATGACCTAGTCTGAGGAGCTCCTCTGCCTATGCCCATGTTGGGCCTCATACTCCAATAATCAACATGGTGACCAAGCACAAACTCAGCATACAATTTTTTAATGAAATAAAATGGGACCTCCAAATTTCTATGGGGTGGTTTATCAAAAACCATCCACTAGAGATCCTAAAAGTTTGCGTGCATTTCTTCATTTGTGCACCATTTTATTGATAATTTGGGCTTTTTGTGGTCAACTGGTATTTCAGTTTTAGGATCAACAAAAAGGGTGACTATATCTTCCTTAGTTATATTAAGGGTCACAATCCCATCATGGTCAACCCCGTCATCAAATTGGGCATGCATATCATCACGCCAATGAAGAGCAGCATTATATTGCTGCATGAGTGTGTCAATATTTCTGGGAAGCATGGGACCTAATGTAGGTATATTTTGATACGTGTTTTGGAAACCTCGTATCATGTTCAAATTTTCTTGTATCAAATCTTGTAAAGATTTAGGGTTTAGATATGGGGGATTGTTTTCAGGATCGTTATTTGGTGCGGGAGGGTTATTTTCTTCATTGTTGTCATCCATGCTTGATTAAATAAAAAACAAATCTAAATTTAAATCTAATTTCATATATTATTACAAATATAAATACAAAACCCTATTTTAAAAAAAAATGCTACATTTAGCATGAAAATGAAATAAATTAATAAAAATTATACAAATAACTACTTACCGAATATGCTCAGAGTCGAATTTGTTGTTTCCAATATCAGGTACCCGAAAATATATAGGGTATATGAAAATCATGAAAAGAAACTTGAAGAAAATCACGCAAGGAAATGAAGAAAAGGGCTCACGGGTTTTAGATTTATGCCACAGTTATCGGGTACCTGATAAGGTCTGTGCTTTGGTGGCAAGTTAGCCCAGGTGTACTGACACCCAGGCCTACTAAAAAGTCAACAAGCACTTTCATGCACTTTTGGACGAGTGAAAAGTGAATATTTTTCACATCACCATTTTTTGGCCCCTCATGATCTTGCACATACCCTTGTGATTGTGGATAGATTTTCTAAGATGGAACATTTTATACCTTGTAGAAAGCCATCAAATGCAGTACATGTAGTAGATCTTTTCTTTAAGGAGATTGTCTAACCAAGACAATAAATTTGTTGGATACTTTTGGAAGACTCTTTGGGGAAAATTTGGTACTGAGTTGAAATATAGTTATATATTTCACCCACAAACCGATGGAAAGACAAAAGTTGTGAACAAAAGTTTGAGAAATCTTTTGAGATATTTAGTTGGAGACACATCGATTAATTGGGATTCTATGTTGACACATGAAAAGTTTGCATACAATAATTCAGTGAATAGGAGTACTGGAAAAATACCCTTTGAGATTGTGAATGGCATACAACTGAGTGGTATATTTTATTTGAGGGATATTGCTAATGAAAGAAAGAGAAGTGCTGAAGGAGTAAAATGTGTTGAGTACATCAAGACATTGCATGAAGATGTGAGTTGAAGCTCGAAAAGAGTAATCATAAATACAAAGACAGAGCTGATAGATCAAGGAGATATAAGACATTTGATGTTGGTGATGAAGTGATGGTTCAATTGAAGAAAGGTCAATTTCCTGTTGGAACATATGGGAAACTTAAGATGAAGAAGTTTGGACCTTGCAAGATTTTGAGGAAATTTGATAGTGGAAATGTATATGAGATTGAGTTACCTGATGACATGGACATATCACCTATTTTCAACATTACTGATTTGTATGAGTATCATGAACCTGATGAAGACATGGCAGTACCGACAGATTATCCTAAGAAGCAGAATGAAGAAGTTGAGCAGATTTTGGAGCAAATAATTGGCAAAATTACAAGAGGAAAATAGTATATGGAATATTTGGTAAAGTGGAAGAATAGACCAATTGAAGATAGTTCATGGATTTCACAGTCTAGGTTGGTTGCAGCTCAGACCATACCTATCTCATGATTCAGAGAATCATTTCAAACAACCCCAAGTGTCTAATGCAGGAGCATCTCGGGTCCTTGACAATCTTGTGTCACCAAAAACATATTTGAGTTTTTTTTTGTTGCTCAGTTCCCACTTTGACCAATTTGGTTCAGTGTGTTAGTCCATTTTCTAGTTATTGCAAAAGATCTTATGAAAATGGCCTATTCTATCCTTGCTATGTTTTGCGTCATGTGATCTTTGAATGTTTGGTGGTTCGTTGGTGGGTCCTGTTCTTCCTATTGCCTGGCATGGTTAAGGCTTAGATAAGATCAGTGGTCGGCGTAAGTTCACATAGGAAAGTTGCACGATGTTTATTTCATGCAATCTTGCACCTGTCGTTGATCTTGTTTGCTGCGAGCGGTGGTCCCGGTGTCAGAAAGGAAGTGAAGGTGCATGTTTTATTGGTTGTCACATGATCGCATGTCAGGAATTTCTGACATGCGACCATGTGACCAGTTGACATCTGTCGCTTGGGGCCCATTGGCAGATAAGTGCAGTGGGACCTGTCTGCTCGGTGGCACTGATGTGTCAATTTTCTATTGGTTGCCTGTGATGAGTTGGATTTCATGTCAGCGGGGCCCGGTGTTAGAGATTTAAGATCTACGGTCGGCGTGTGATCGCATGGAATATTCTCACCCCATGCAATCATGTGCCCACTGTTCGATTGGATGTCGATGGTTTGTTCATAGTGGGGCCATTTAGGCTGAGGTGTCGTCACTTGATCCGATGAGCTAGGCGATGATTTGGACTTCTCAATGGGCCTGGTTGAATTTCTTGGTGTCTATGGTGGTGTGGTTAAAATATTTGGCGGCCCGACAAAATCTTCTTCCTGTCACTAGTTTGCGTGATGTTTTAGCAGCAGCACTATTATTTCCGCAAACTGGCGAAATATCTTTAGTCACCAGTTCGCCAGATAACTTAAGGGGTTATTTTGATGTGTAGTCGTGTGTTCGCTAGATCTAACTGGGGTTTAGACTTTCATTCCATGACTAGGATTTTCCTTTGTCATGTGTTCACTGAAAGTAACCTGAGGTGCCTGGATGAGTTAAAGTCATGAACCTGGGAAGGTAGGAGGATCTACGGTCAGGACTTAAGGGTGATAGAGATTTGAACGAGGACCACCGATGTGTCGCTGGCGATGAAAAAATAACGGTTGAGATTCAAATTTGAATTTCTGAGTGTTTCCAGCGACAGAGGATACCATTTTTATGGAATTCAATGCAGAAACGACCCTGTTTGGTGAGAAGCAATGGGTTCGCCATTTGCAGTGTGGTCCAGGATGTCTAGTGCTCATTTGCAGAGCATGTACATTGCAAGTGTGGCTCAAGGCATGTTGTAGGGTGTCCTTTTGAGCCTGGTTTTGTGATCCTTTGTACTTACAGAGAAGACTTTCATAATTAAGGATCAGTTTAGGATTTTCTCTTTCCTAGATTGGATGTGTTTCCCACCCCTAAATTAAATTCATAATTGTTTCTAGCAGGTTGGGTGGTTGAAACCCTAGCCCTAGTCATTCATAGCTTGTTGCAAATTTCCAAGATGACTAGGAGGTATAAGTTGTAGACTTTTTGAGTTTGCAGGGGTTCCAATTCTTTTGGTTTTGGTCCCAGATTGTTGATAGTGAAAATTTGAACAAGGAGAGCCTAGATTTAGGGTTTGTTTCCTTTGTGCATTTTGTCATTTGGTAATGTATTGATTCTGCAAGTCTTAGTGAGAATATTTTTGGATTCCAATCTCATATTGGTGTATGTCTTTTTGTTTTGCTCTTGAGCTCATATATGTTGATTGCACAAAGTGGGTTAGCATATGGTAAACAAAGAGTATTTTGGGGTTATCTTTGAGTTCCTAACAAAGTTAGGATTAAAGTCTTTAAGGTAAGTTCAAAGAGTTCATGGCAAGATAAGGATTTGATGTCCTGATATGTGAGTGAGGGGAGTAATAGGAAAAGCACTTACTCTGAGTCTATATATGTTTGAGTTAAAATTTTAGGGTGATATAGGTTGTTAAGTGACTCTCTGCCCTGGGATAAGGCACTGATCCATTCTCTGGAAGTAGTCCATCATCAACAATCACACACACATAATTAAATGATAAACCTTTCAATCTGATAGTAAAGGGTATAGTTATATATTATTTAGAGACTCCTTTGAAGAAGTGAGTCAAGGGTACACCTGCCTGAGCATTGAGGCTCAAAGTGTAGGAGGATCTCCTTGATCCTTGTTAATTGGCCCTCTTCCTTGTAGACTTTGGAGTGGTGATAGAGTCAAAGTTTCATTATAGTTATACATCAAAGTATAAATCTACAATTTTTGAAGATCAAAGGGAACAACCAACACAGTGTTGGTTGGTTTCCTTTATTCGCAGGTGATGGTCGGTTATCTCTTTGGGCGCTCGATTATTTCCCTAACGCTCAGTGATGCTTGTCTGGTGCTCAGTTGACTTTTCTTACTGACGGGTTTATTTTAAGTTTCTGTTGAGTCTGACTTGTGCAATTAATTTGGGTCACAGATTTAATGCTGGTATCTATTATTGGGAAGCCTGTGGACCTAGATTTGGTCATCCCTTCTATTGATTATGGATCTAAAGGCCGACTTGATTCATTAGCCTCTTATATAAATGTAGTTGTTGGTTAGAGTTTAGGAGGAAGTTTTTGGATAGAAGATGGAAGATAATAGATTGGAGATTGTTCACAGATCCTCGCATGTTTGAGGACTTTTGTAATTCATTGTAATATATGGTCATAACTAGGAAGGCCTTACAGCCTAGCATGCTTGAATTAATTTCAATGAATATATATATGGAAGATCCTACATTCTCTCTCTCACTGTGTTGTTGTTTTCTTTCGCATGTTGTTGAGAAAGGTGGATCTAGTAGGGTGTGCCATCAGTCTTGGCCCCTTTGGTCTCCTCTTGTGTCAGGTGGTATTAGAGCGAGGTAAGATCTGGATCTAGGTTTGTGAATCTAGATTTGTAGGTTCCTTCTTGCGAAGCCCTAGTCAAATTGTTGAGGGGTGGCAGATTGTGATCTGACCTACAATTGTAGAGGGTTTTCAAGATGATTTGTGGGAGGAGAGATGTGGATCTAGGATTGGGAAACATGTTGAGACAACTTGCTACTAGATTAGAAGTTGTTGAAACAGCCCAGAGAAGAGGAAGATATCTTGAAGATGTTAGTGATGTTGAAATTGAGGTGGAACAAGGTGATGCAGAACTTGCACCTATGATGGATCAAGGTCAAGAAATATTTTAAAAGGCTTTGACAAATCTAAAGTCTACACCATATTTTAATCCTCCTAAGTATGTTGGAAAATTGAATTTTGATGAATTGGTGGATTGGATCATAGAGATGAAAAATTACTTTGAGTATGAGAATGTACCTAAGGAAAAGAAAGTGAAAATTGCAAGCACAAAGTTGAAAATTCAAGCATCCTTATGGTGGAAACATCTGTAGCTGGACATAAAGAGGAAAGGCAAAGAAAAAATCAAGGTATGGAGTAAAATGGTGAATAAATTGAAAGGAAAGTTCTTACCTTGTGATTATCAAATTAACCTATTTAGGTGAATGCAAAGTCTAAAGCAGAAATTTGGCTTGGTAAAAGAGTATATTGAGGAGTTCTAAAGATTAAATATCAGATCTGGACATGATGAGGATGACGAGGAAAGAATTGCTAGATACTTGAATGGTTTGAGATTTTCCATCCAAGAAGAAATCAGTTTGGTTAAATTGGAGAACATTGAAGAGGCTTATCAATTTGCATTGAAAGCTGAGGAGAAATTGAATAAGAGACATGAGCAAAGACAAAGAGGAAGAGGTGGTAGATTCCCTAGAGGAAGAGGTATAGATCTGAACCTAAAAAGGAAAATTTAGATAAAGGCAAGACCAAGTGGAAAGGTGAAAGTTCATATAGAGGCAAAGGTCGTAACTACTGAGGTGGTTATAGTAGAGGTGGTTTTCAAGGAACTTGTTACAATTGTGGAGAAGAAGGACATAGATCATTTGAATGTACACATGCAAGTAAGAAGGCTAGTAGCAGTAGAAATTCCTTAGTACAAGAAGAGTCGCCGAATGAACCTGAGAAGGAAAACAACTTGATGGTAAAGAGAGCACTATAGAATGAAGGTAAAAAGGAAGATCCAGTAAGGAAAAGTTTTTTCAAGACTAGATGTAGAGTTTTTGACAAATTTTGGAAGGTAATCATTGACCGTGGTAGCTCAGAGAATCTGGCATTTGAGGAAATGGTCACAAAATTATAGTTGAAAAGGTTGGAACATCTGAAGCCCTATCAGATTTCATGGATCAAATATGAGCATACACTCTTGGTAAGTGAACAATGTTATGTGAATTTGAAAATTGGAAAGTACTATGATAAGGTGTTGTGTGATATCATGCCTATGGATTGTTGTCATATTTTGTTGGGTAGACCTTGGCAATATGATAGGGATGCTATATATGATGGGAGATTGCATAAATATACTATTTGGGCTAACGAAAGAAGACAAATCTTGTTACCTTTGATGGAAGAACCTATTAGTAATGTTTGCACATCTGTGAAAGTTTGTTTTATGGAAGGAAGAAAGTTTGTTAAGGATTTGAAGAAGAATGATGTATGTTTTGTTGTGATTCCTAACAAACTGAGTAAGAAAATAGAGGATAGTGTTCCTGAGGAGATTGATAAGTTGCTCATTGAGTATAGTGAAATCATTTCTGATAATACACCTAATGGTTTGCCTCTTAAAAGAAGCATTGATCATTTTATGAATCTAATCCCTAGAGTGAGTTTACCGAATAAGGCACCTCATCGGTTAACACCTACCGAGAATCAGGATTTGAACTGATAGATTCAAGAGTTGCTTGAGAAAGGTTTGATCAGAGAAAGTTTGATTCCTTGTGTAGTACTTATTGTATTGGCACTGAAGAAGAATAGAGAATGGAGAATGTGTACTGATTCTAGAGAAATCAATAAGATAATGGTGAAATATAGGTTTCCTTTACCAAGAATGGATGATATAATGGATAGTTTGACTAGAGAAAAGTACTTCACCAAAATTGATTTGAAAAGTGGGTATCATCATATCAGAATTAGAGAAGGTGATGAATGGAAGACTGCTTTCAGGACAAAAGAAGGTTTTTATGAGTGGTTGGTTATGTCTTTTGGTTTAACTAATGCACCGAGTACTTTTATGAGATTGATGAATGAAGTTTTGAAGAAATTCTTGGGTATTTTGTGATTGTATATCTTGATGATATTCTAATATTCAGTAAGACCAAAGAAGAACATTTGTTTCATGTTAGACAAGTATTAAAGAGATTGAAAGAAGAAAAGTTGCTAATAAATCTGAAAAAGTGTTCATTCATGAAAGAGGAGATTGTGTATTTTGGATTTGTGATTTCAGCTGAAGGTTTGAAAATAGATCCTAAAAAGCTTGAAGCTATTTTGAATTGGCCTACACCTGTGAGTGCTAGTGAGGTAAGATCATTTCATGGTTTGACAAGTTTTTACCAAAAGTTCATAAGGAATTTCAGCTTAATTTGTAATGCTATGAATGATACTATGAGAGGAGATAAAAGAGAATTCAAGTGGACACATGGAGCTGATAAAAGTTTTGAGACTCTGAAGTAGAAGGTTGTTGAATTGCCTATTTTGGCATTGCCTAATTTCAGTAAGGTATTTCAAGTGGAATGTGATGCAAGTGGTACTGCTATTGGTGCTATGTTGAGTCAAGAAGGTAAACCTATTGCTTTCTTTAGTGAAAATTTGAATGATTCTAGGAGGAAATATTTTGTGTATGA
Organism: Chamaecyparis obtusa; assembly: GCA_027943335.1. Lineage (NCBI taxonomy): Eukaryota > Viridiplantae > Streptophyta > Pinopsida > Cupressales > Cupressaceae > Chamaecyparis > Chamaecyparis obtusa. The sequence goes on from BSBK01000094.1 coordinate 422,948, forward strand.
TCAATAATTCTATGCTATTGTTCAAGCACTGAAGAAATGTAGACATTATTTGATACCGAGTGAATTTGTGTTGTATACTGATCATAAGGTTTTACAGTATTTGGGTAGTCAGAATAAGTTGAATTAGAGACATATGAAATGGGTTGAGTATTTGTATAGTTATACATTTATGATAAATCATAAGAGTGGAGTCACTAACCAAGTTGTTGATGCATTGAGTAGAAGGAGATCTTTGATGATTGAGATGAAAATTGAAGTTCTTGGTTTTGATGAGATGAGAGATTCTTATGAAATTGATCCTGATTTTTCTGAGCCATGGAGAAAGTGCAAAGCACCTATTCAAGATCAACAAAGTACTAAATGGGATAAATATTTTATTCAAGAAGGTATGTCGTTTAAAGGTATTCAGTTGTGTATACCGATAGGAGCAATGAGAACTAATCTGATAAAGGAGAAACATAGTAGTGGTTTGGCTGGACATTGTGGTGTTGATAAAACATGGAATTTTCTTAAGGAGAAATACTTTTGGCCACAGTTGTATAAAGATGTTCAGAAATTTGTGAAAAGTTGTGGAGTTTGTCAAGTTGCAAAAGGAGTAAGTCAGAATACTGGATTGTGTACACCGATTGTTGTACCTAACAAACCTTGGAGTGACATTAGTATGAATTCTTTTCTTGGCTTACCGAAGACAGTAAGAGGTAATGATTCTATATTTGTGATTGTGGATAGATTTTCTAAGATGGCACATTTTATACCTTGTAGAAAGACATTGAATGTAGTACATGTAGCAGATCTTTTCTTTCAGGAGATTGTCAGATTGTATGGATTACCGAGGAGTATTATCTCTGATCAAGATAGTAAATTTGTGTTGGCATGTGATGTTTTGGAGTACTCGAGATCTTCTAAGGGTTTTCATTTATGGCAACACTTATGATAGTATGATTGCATGTTGTGGATATTGCCACTGGACTCACAATCATGAAAATGCCTAAGTCCGAAATCAGGAAGATAGGGTACAGTGCCATAGTTTTGGATAGCGATGAAGACATACAAGGTATTATGGCTTGCAAAGTTAAGTGAAGGTATTTTGGGATATGTACATGCTTCAGTTAAGATCGCATGAGTTTTGGATAGCAGGTGTATGAGATACAGTGTTCGAAAGATATGCGAAGATAGTAAAATAGTATATCAGGGTACATGAACAGTTGCGAAGATTAAGGAAAGCATAATGGATATGATAACATGCTAAGTCATGTAAATAAATTTTAGTGCCAAATCTTTGGTAATATAAGAGTGCCAACTCCATACATATCATAAGAATGCAGGTGTATGACATTTGTGGAGTTGAATGGAAGGCTAATTTTGTATAAATACAGATTGCTCTTGTGAAAGAAATAGATATGGATGATAGATAATAAGTTTGTGAAAAGTATAGCAGAAGTTAGATGCGAGATCAGTAGGAGGCAGAGCTATAACTAGAACTATCTAAGCAAGATAAGTGCTTGTATTGTTCCCCTTTTGTGAACTATTTTGGGACAATATTGATTGTAAGAGTAGTGTGCTCACCACCTTTAACCAGGTGTTTTGTATGCCCCTAATAGGTTTTTTGTAATCCTCTAACAAGGAAATGTACTATGTAACAATCAACTCCTAATAGGGCTAGATCTCTTAATAGGGAAATTATACTTTAGTGCATATTTGTGGGTACAATCCCCACCAGGGTTTTCCCTTTAATCAGTGTTTCCTCGAGAACAAATCCTGGTGTCATGAGTAATGTGTTATGCTTATATGTTCTTTTTATTTCTGCATTACTTTGGATTATTTATAATTGTTTAAATTTGAAAACAAAGTTCGGTTATACTGATTCACCCCCCCTCTTAGTATTACCTAATCCTAACAATTGGTATCAAAGCTATTGGCCCTTTGAGAGAAAGCTTAACAGCTTAAGGGAGATCACAATGGATTTAGAAGACTTTCAAGTAAACTTTGAAGCTACACTTGAGGATCTGGATAAGATGAAAGCTAAAAATGGTGAACTAAAATTAAAATTAAGAAGAGCAGAAGGTTTCATGAGGAAACTTAAAGAACAACTTGTGACTGTAAAAGATCAGAGACAAGACCTAATGGAGAAAATCAAAGAATGTTCTGACAATGACACATCAGACAAAGTAAAGATGCTGGAGCAAGAAAAAGAACAAGTCAATCTCTTGATGATCAAGGAGATTCAGAATAAGAAGGATGAAAGAAATAAAGTTGAAGAGTCACTAAAGCAAGCCAACCTTCAGATAGATAATATGAAGACTAAAATTGACCATTACAAAGATAAATATCAAGAATTGGATAACTACAATCAGATCATCAAAGGTGAACTCACTCAAACTAGACTACTCATTAAGGAGTTACACATAAGAAATGACAAGAATAATGAACAAAGAACTAAAGGTAACATAAGTGGACCAAAGGAAGCTAGAAGTTCAAAAACTCAAGAAGAACCAAATGAAGCTAGGAATGAGGAAAAATCTATTCCAAATGAAAGACCTACAAATGAAGATTATAGAGAACAATTAAGACCCTTCAGAGGTAGATGCTTTGGATGCAACAAAGTTGGTCACATGAAAAGATATTGGAGAAGTGATGGTAATTCTAAACCCTTTACTAGCTACTATTTTAATTTCTATGAGTATGGACACAAAAAGGTAGATTGGAGAAAACCTTATCAATCCAGGTATAAGCAAGAATATATCAGAGAAGAAACTGTAGCCAAGATTACATGTCATAAATGCAATAACTTTGGACACACAACAAGGTACTATAAGCTACAGACCAGTCAAGACAGAAAAGGACCACCCATCTATTACAAATGCAATAATCCAAGTCACATTGCGAAGTTTTGTAGATATAATGGAGATAACAACAGAAGAGGACCAAGAAGATTCAATGAACCTGAAACTCCATCACCTATAGTCATAAGGAAGAATATTAGTGATAATGGTAAAAGCCTAAATGATTACATGAGTGAAAGAAAGAAAGCAGAGAATGAAAAATTTGGCAAGTAAAAGTTCTAATTAAGGCAGTGGTTCAGGGAGAGACAGCTTGTGATGATGTGTCTTCACATGATGAATTCTTTGAGGCATCAGCCTAGAAGGCCTCATGGCCTTATGGGGTGTAGTGGATGAAGACAATAGAAAATATCTAGCCCCTATATAAGTGGAATAAGCTCATGCAAGCTTATGTATGATATGTACAGATGTCCTTGAATCTATCGATGAGATCACAACACTTGAAGATTCATCTTCTATGTTTGTGAGTTTTGCATTGACTGGATGACATGCGAAGTTGAGCTACCTATGTTTAATGCACACACTCAACTTGCAATGAATAAAAGACTTGAAAGACTTCATTTTTCCACCATTTTTTTATCAGCAACTAAGGAGAGCAGAAGTGTGAAGGAAAAGAAATAATCTAGTAGAGATATTTTGTGCTCGCATAAAGACAAGCATTGGATTTGTCTGTATTTAAGGTATTTAGACCTAATGCTTTAAAATTCATGGATGCACTAGTAATCTATGATGTGGTAGATAGACCTAGGTATAAGTTCAAAAGGCATCCATACAAATCCTGTGAGGATGATCCAGAAGGGGCATTTTCCCAAACCCCCATAGGTGTGTTGCACGTAGAGGATATTAGGGCATACATGCACTGCAAGTATGAGATTATTTGGGAGGTCAACATCTTCTATGAGTTGAATGGTATGATAGATGTGAATGGGTCTTTGATAGATGAATTCAAACATTTGAAAGACCTGTCAATACTCAAGTTCACCCATCTCACTGAATTAACAGAAGTTGAATGGTTTAAGATCATTCTGAGTAGAGTTCATGATCAGTTCCTGTGAATAGGAGATCAACTAGTAAATATATGTGCTTAGATGATTCATGATATCACATGGCTTGACAATGAAGGAGCCCTACCTATTAGTGAGAAAAATCTAAGAAAAGATGTTGAAACCCTCATGCACTCGAAATGGGACAAGAGGGCTATGATTGTAAATGACATATACCTTCAAGATGTCAGATTGGTAGCAATGCTTATTGGCTACAAGTTGTTTCACAGTTCCATACTTAATTTTTATCAGCTGGAGTTGTCATGATGGCTTACAAAATGGTTAAAGAAAACAAACGGTATAACCTTTGTGAAGTTCTGGCACAACAGTTTTTAGAAAATGTTAAGGTCACTAAGAAGGACAAATCCAAGGCATTCAAGTTTGGGTCACTACTAATTCACATGTACCTTCATATTATTCACAATTTTCCTGGTATGCATCCTAGAGCATGGAAAGGCAATGAACCCACTAGTCTACAAATCTCAGAGTATTATATAAGGCAAAAAAAGGATTGGATCGATGGAGAACTATTTGGCATGATTAAGATCTTATAGAGGCAGATGAAAGAAAGATATAGAATTCCTAAAAGCCTAGTAGAAAAATATGAGGGCACAATCTGTTTCATGGTTGAAACTGATTGTGTCTGTTTTGAGGTAGTTGAGCCTAGAACCAAATGGTGTTATCCTATGGGATATGAGGTAAGTGCCAAAGTACTATCTATGCAAATAGAACATGTATTAGCAGTAGAAAAGGATCCCACTCAAGAGAGATGGGGTACATATGGAGAAAAATATGAAAAAGTTAGAGAAGAACAAGAGAAAGTAACAAGAAAGAGGAAAGTCAGCAAGATAGTTGAAGAAATTACTACGAAGGTAGGAATTACAAAGAAGTAGTATTTGGACTTGAAGAACAAGATGGAGGCATCTTCCAGTGTTGCCACTGGTTCACCCATCTCATTGGAAACAGAGAAGACAGTACCCTTGATAACTTCATTGATTTATCATATCCCTAAAAGAAAGAAACACATGAAACTGTGACTACAAAGGTTCCTAGAAGATCATCTAGGAATGTTAGTCCAAAAGAAAAATAAACAGAGGTGAAGAGGAAGAAAAAGGAAGCAAAGGTTATAGAAAAGGAGGAAGAGAAAACGGTTCAAAAGAATCCACAAACCTTGTGGAAACCTGATATGAAATCAATACAAAAGAGATTTATCAAAGATGGAAATTTAATGTCTATAAAAAGATACTATGAGAGATATAGCCATGAGGATCAAGCAATTATTGAGGACACTATCATTGAGAATTTGTTAGTTTTCAAAAAGAATTTGTTGGAAGTTGAATCCAGTGTTCCCAAAGAACTATACAACAAGCTAGAAATCAGAAAACAGTTAGCACATTCAGAGGATGAGAACATAAGAAACAAAACAATTGATGATATGTTTCCTATTGTGTCTATTTAGGAAAGATAAAGAATCATAAAAGCACTAAAACCTTTTTTAAGAACAAAAACTAGACTAGTCAAAATCATGGCTAAAAGAGATGATGAAGTAATTGAAGATACCCAAAAGGCATTAGATGAATTTTTAATGTAAAACATGCCTAAAAGGGATTCATCGCCTAAGATTGATAAAACTATGTCCTTGGGTTTAGGAGAGAGTTCACAAATAGTGGATAAGAGTGCTCAAGTTAACTTGCAACCAGACTTATTTGTCATTGGTGTGCCTGTTAGCCTTGACACTTCGCAAGATATACATGATCCATTCATGGACAAGATGGATAGTGCAATGGAAGTCGAAGAACAGGAATAGATAGAAGAGAGGAAATTAGAATAAAAACAAGCATAAAAAGTATAGGAGGAGTTACACCAAGAAGGACATCAAGAAAAACAACCGAAGGCAGAGGAGACCACTAGAATCAGACTTGATTCATCTCTATTGTTGGCAAGTGTTGCCAAACCAGTAAGTTCTCATGTGGACAACATGTATGAATATGAACTGATGAGACTCTCATTCATGGCATTTTCTAAAGCTAAGGAGAGATCAGCCCAAAAAGGAGACAAAAGAGCCAAGATAATGGGAAAGGCAGTAGAAACAGTAAACAAGCTACTACCCTCTCCACTTATCCTAAAAGACAAGGATGAAACTGAGAATCTCAGTATAGTACTAGATAGCTTTGATAGTCAATTTGACTCATTGCTAAAAATAGCAGAAGAGAAGGTTGAAAGAAACTTCTTGGAGAAGAAGTTAAGCGAAGTTCACAAGTCCATCTCATGGGACTTAGACATTCTTAAGGCTACCACTCTTAAAGCCAAGAGCTGTGTGGCACAAGGCAGAAAAATTTATAGCCATTGCATAAATCCTTGCAAATATTTGAAAAATGTTGAGGAGGCCATAGCAAAAGACAAGGTCAGTCTTGACAGAATAATGGATAGCTATGAGTCATCTTCACAAACTATACATGTGGAAGAAATTGACAAGGAGACATCCAGATTACTAGAGAAAATAAGGATACTGGAAATGGAGAAAGGGAGAGTTGCTGACAGATTTGGTTTGCTAAGACACCTATTAACTCCCAAGCTCTCAATATTGAAGACTCATCTCTCTGATATGATAAAGGTTGAAAGTTCAATGACAGTAACTACTCTCACTGAGCTTAAAGAAATAGAGACAACATCATATGCACTGAATGGGTTAATCCATGTCAGTGAGCTACTAATAAGTTCATGGGTTGAGGAGATTAAGACCTTGGAAACATCTTCTCATGATGTCTTAAATATGGTAAGAAAGAACTAGACCACCTATGCTTCAATTTTGAAATTTTGAGAATAACCTTTGCCATTGATGTCAAAGGGAGAGGAAGAAAAAGAGAAGGAAAAGAAGAGAAGTGCTCTGTGACACTTAGTCATTTTTCTAAGTGTTTCCATCAATGTCAAAGGGAGAGATTGTTGGCATGTGATTTTTTGGAGTACTTGAGATCTTCTAAGGATTTTCATTTATGGAAACACTTATGATAGTATGATCGCATGTTGTAGAGATTGCAACTGGACTCACAGTCATGAAAATGACTAAGTCCAAGATCAGGAAGACAAGGTACACTACCATAGTTTTGGATAGCGATGAAGACATATAAGGTATTATGGCTTGCAAAGTTAAGTGAAGGTATTTTGGGATATGTACATGCTTCAGTTAAGATCGCATGAGTTTTGGATAGCAGGTGTATGAGATACAGTGTTCGAAAGATATGCGAAGATAGTAAAATAGTATATCAGGGTACATGAACAGTTGCGAAGATTAAGGAAAGCATAATGGATATGATAACATGCTAAGTCATGTAAATAAATTTTAGTGCCAAATCTTTGGTAATATAAGAGCGCCAACTCCATACATATCATAAGAATGCAGGTGTATGACATTTGTGGAGTTGAATGGAAGGCTAATTTTGTATAAATACAGATTGCTCTTGTGAAAGAAATAGATATGGATGATAGATAATAAGTTTGTGAAAAGTATAGCAGAAGTTAGATGCGAGATCAGTAGGAGGCAGAGCTATAACTAGAACTATCTAAGCAAGATAAGTGCTTGTATTGTTCCCCTTTTGTGAACTATTTTGGGACAATATTGATTGTAAGAGTAGTGTGCTCACCACCTTTAACCAGGTGTTTTGTATGCCCCTAAAAGGGTTTTTGTAATCTTCTAACAAGGATATGTACTATGTAACAATCACCTCCTAATAGGGCTAGATCTCTTAAGAGGGACATTATACTTTAGTGCATATTTGTGGGTACCATCCCCACTGGGGTTTTCCCTTTAATCGGGGTTTCCTCGAGAAAAAATCATGGTGTCATGAGTAATGTGTTATGCTTATATGTTCTTTTCATTTATGCATTACTTTGGATTATTTATAATTGTTTAAAGTTGAAAACAAAGTTCTATAATACTGATTCACCCCCCTCTCAGTATTACCTAATCCTAACAATTTGTTGGATACTTTTGGAAGACTCTTTAGAGAAAATTTGGTACTGAGTTAAAATATAGCTCTACATTTCACCCACAAACTAATGGATAGAGAGAAGTTGTGAATAGATGTTTGGGAAATCTTTTGAGATGTTTAGTTGGAGACACACTGAGTAATTGGGATTCTATGTTGGCACAAGTAGAGTTTGCATACAATAATTCAGTGAATAGGAGTACTGGAAAAACACCCTTTGAGATTGTGAATGGCAAACAGCCGAGAGGTATATCTGATTTGAGGTATATTGCTGATGAAAGAAAGAGAAGTGCTAAAGGAGTAAAATTTGTTGAGTACATGAAGACATTACATGAAGATGTGAAGCTGAAGCTAGAAGAGAGTAATCAGAAATACAAAGACAGAGCTGATAGATCAAGGAGATATAAGACTTTTGATGTTGGTGATGAAGTGATGGTTCATTTGAAGAAAGGCCGATTTCCTATTGGAACATATGGGAAAATTAAGATGAAGAAGTTTGGACCTTGCAATATTTTGAGGAAATTTGACAATGGAAACACATATGAGATTGAGTTACCTGATGACATGAACATATCACCTATTTTCAACATTACAATTTGTATGAGTATCATGAACCTGATGAAGACATGGTAGTACCAATGGATTATCCTAAGAAGGAGAATGAAGAAGTTGAGCAGATTTTGGAGCAAATAATTGGTAAAAGTACAAGAGGAAAACAATATATGGAATATCTGGTAAAGTGGAAGAATAGACCGATTGAAGACAGTTCATAGATTTCATAGTCTGGGTTGGATGCAGCTCGATACATACCTATTTCATGATTCAGAGAATCATTTCAAACAACCCCAGGTGTCTGATGTAGGAGCATCTCGGGTCCTTGGCAATCTTGTGTCACCAAAAACATATTTGAGTTTTTTTGTGTTGCTCGGTTCCTACTTTAACCAAGTTGGTTCAGTGTTGGTTGGTTTCCTTTGTTTGTCAGTGTTGGTCGGTTATCTATTTGGGCACTTGGTTAGTTCCCTGGCACTCAGTGATGCTTGTCTAGCACTCGGTTGGCTTTGCTTACCGACGAATTTATTTGAAGTTTCTGTTGAGGTCAACTTGTGAAATTAATTTGGGTCAAGGATTTAATGTTGGTATCCATTATTGGGAAGTGTGTGGACCTAGATCTGGTCATCCCTTCCGTTGATTGTGGATCTAAAGGTTGACTTGATTCGGTGGCCTCTTGTATAAATGTAGTTGTTGGTTAGAGTTTAGGAGGAAGTTTTTGGATAAAAGATGGAAGATAATAGATTGGAGATTTTTCATAGATCCTCGCATGTTTGAGGACTTTTGTAATTCATTGTAATATCTAGTCGTAACTAGGAAGGCCTTACATCCTGAAATGTATGAATCAATTTGAATGAATATATATATATATATATATGAAAGATCCTACATTCTCTCTGTCACTGTGTTGTTGTTTGCTTCCATGTGCTGTTGAGAAAGGTGGATCTAGTAGTGTGTGCCATTGGTTTTGGCCCCTCTGGTCTCCTCTTGCATCACCTTAACAGTAGGGGAAAGAGAGTTATCTCTGAGGATGTAAAAGTGGGCATCAGATGGAATGACAAAGAGGGAAAGAGGCAAGGGACATCATTGTTTAATGGAGCGGCCAAGGGGGAAAGGCTCGGAGAGGGAACCATTAATATCCACTTGGGCATGAGCATCTTTAAGTAACATTTTAACATCATTACAAAAGAAGGGAGGAAAACCAAAGGCTTCTAGCATCATGGAAATAAAATTCCATTCGACTCTGTCATAAGCCTTTTCAAAATCCAACAAAAACATAGATGAATTCTACTGAGAGTACTTAGCCTAGTTTAAGGCCTCCCAATTGGTAATCAAGTTCTCAAGAATGTGTTTGCCTTAAATGAAGCTAGTTTAGGTAGAGCACACAAATTTTGGAAGAATGGTTTCAAGCCTAAGGACCAAAATTTTAGCAAAATTTTTATTGGAGACATTTAAGAGTGTGATAGGTCTCCAATTCTTAAGTAAAGTCTTATCCCCATCCTTTGGAATCAGCTTGATGATTCCTATTTTGATGGAGCTACCCAAAGAGCCAGAGCTAAGGGCTTACTTATAAATCTCATGAAGATCTTTGCATATCCAATTAATGTTAGCCTTGTAAAATTTGACAAGCAGACCATCAGGGCTAGGGGTCTTATCATTCTTAAGAGAGTTGATAGCTTTTTCTATCTCATCCAAGGAGATGTCTTTGCTAAGCAAGGAGGCATCCATGCTATATATTCTATTAGGAATAAGGTTTTTGCAATGGTCCCTAAGGGAGCTATCCTCCAAAGTATATTCTTAGGTAAACATATTTTTATAAAAATCAGAAAAGGCCTTTTTAATGCACTCTAAGTCAGTAGCTTCTTGATTATCAACAACAATTCTATCAATGGTTTCATTGGTATGCTTCTTCTTGATGAGGTTGAAGAAAAATTTAGACCCCCTATTACCAAACTAGAGCCAATGAGCATGAGATCAAATTTTAGCCCCCTGATTTTGAGCTGCTAATGTTGTCTAAGGGCTTCCTTCATGCTAGCAACTTGAGGGATAAGTAAAGAATCAATAGGATTGGCTTGAATACTAGTCCCAGCTTCATTAAGATTAGAGATAAGTTTCTTCTCAATGAATCTATAGTCCTTAGCCTACTTTTTCCCCATAGTTCTTAATAAATTCTACCAAGCAAGAATGTTCATATTCCACCTATCAACATGAGAGATGGAGGGATATTGGCTTTTGATAATGAGTCTGATAATGCTAATGGTTGCAAGGATATCAACATCATCAAGAAGGCTAGTGTTAAGGATGAATTTAGGATTGATTATTCTACTAAGGATAGGGGCTCCACTAAATCTATCAGAAATAGAGATAGGGTGGTGGTCAAAGAGGGATGTGGGGGTGACTAAAACAAGGTTACCCTGATCATCAGGAGCAACCAAGAAGAAGTTCTTATTGATATAGAAATGATCAAGTCTAGAGTCGATCCTTGAGGGACCTTACTAAAAGTTACACTAGGTATGCCATAGACCTAGATTAGTGTCCTTGTTTCCAGTCAGAGGGTCAAAGAGAAGTTTACCCTATTTCAATTTATCCCACTAGATTTTTTCAGTATCTTTCCATGAGAAAGAGAGGCTGACAATTTTATCTTCCTGCAATTCGACTATGTTGAAATCTCCCCCCATAAGCCAAGGACTATTAGGGAGGGAAGCCAACCAGGCCCAGAGAGAAGATCTTTCCTTATAATCATTAGAGGCATATAAAGAGCAGATGCCAAAAGTCCAGTTATTAAAGTTTAGCGTAACCCAAATAGCTCTATTACAAGGGGAAATACCACTACCAATAATATAGATATCCCATTTCGGGTTGATCGGGATGGAAACACCCCCTCTACCATGAAGGTGATTAGTGACAAATTTAGTAGCATTCATCCAAAAAAAATTAAGGTTGGATTCAAGTGTGAATCCAGTAGTTATAATTTCTTATAACATTAGGACATCAGCAGATCTAATAGTGCTCAGAAAATGCTTAATAACAAACTTCCTATTGGGACATTCCAGGCCCCTAATGTTCCAGGAGATGCAATTCATGAGGAAATGATAGTGGGAGGTGACGCATTAAATCCAAAAGGATCCTCCGAAGGAGTCACTTCAACAAAGGTAGTAATGTCCAATTTTTTCATCGATGAGTTTTTATTTTTGGAACCCACTGGTCTCCCTCTTCTTTTAGAGGTAAGGAGATCATCCTTAAATTCACTATTATCATTATTAGAGAAAGCCGGCGAGATAGGATCAAGATCCATAGATGGGTTGTTAGTAACACAAGGGGAGGTAGCCACAGGAATAATTTCCAGGATAAAGTCATCAGTAATTTCCTTGAACTCTTTAGTGGGAGGTTTAGGGCAGCTAGAGGGGGCCGCAGAGGGATTCTCATTGGGTTGATGTGCAAGGGGAGAGCATGACAGAGAGTTTTGCAGATGAATGTTCTGCGATTTGATAATGGTGGGAGTAGGCAGCAGGGAAGCAAAATGAGGGATGTTAGCCTATTTATATTTATTATTATGCTTTTTTCTCTTCTTTGAGACAGTCTGGAAGCCATCGGTAGAATCATCACAAATAATCAAGGTATAATCCGTGATAATGGCAAAATTTTGAGAGACCAAGTTCAACTGGAGCAAATTATCTTTTGAGGGAACAACTTTATTCAAAGGGGGAATATTATTCATAGTTGGTTCCGGGATAGTTTTAGTTATACTAGGTGAGGTGTTGAGCTATGAAGGCTTAGGCAGGGCTGGATTATGTTTAATAATAGGATAATATTTTCTTAGGTGTCCCTCTTTCCTGCAGAGAAAGAATGTGTTAAGACCACCAAGGACCTCAATAGGGCATGATAAAACATCATTAGCTATGTTAATAATGATATCACTAGGGATTTTATTACCATGATTCAAAGAAATTAAAACCCTAGCATCCATGTGTGGGACAAGTCTAAAAGAATCATCCATTCTGATAAATTTTCCGATAGGTTCCAGAAGCTGAGGCAAAAAATGCCAAAGGAAAGGGGGGATTTGCTTAACTAAAATCCACCGAGGGGTCGAAAGTGCCAAAACCTCATCATGAATGGCCTCAGGAGTCCAGGCAAGGGCACGAAAAGAGGCATTACCGACAGTCCAATAATGCTTTTTAAGAATAGCAGCTTGAGAATCATGATTGTTAAAAAAGATAACAAATAACTCCTTTTGTATTTGTCTACAAAAAGAAATATGATAACCAAGCTTAAGAATCCAATAATTATGAAACCAATCATCCAAGAACTTTCTAGGCGGACATTTTTTAATTTCAACAATAGCAAAGAAAATAGTAGAGCTCCATAACCTATTTTTTTCCTTCATAATATCCAAGAGCATTTCAGATTTAGGAGAAATAGAAAAGGAAGAAGTATTACCAAGGTTCTTACCTGCTTGTCTGGCTTCATTGTGAGTAGAAAGATTAAACCTAGCACTAGTGTTAATAACAGAGGTGGGGTTCGCGATGACCTCTGAGAAGGATTTTGGTTTCTCAGGAGTCGAAGCCTGGTTGGAGACTGCATTGGGTTTCTTTGGAGCCTAGGCTTGGTTTTTAATGGCCTTACCTACATTAAAGCCATTGGACACCAAAGGCACAGAAAATAGAGGTGAAGTGATAGTGGGAAGCACGACCTCTACCTAATGGAAGAGAGGAGAGAGAGACACAAAAGGGTTAAAAGAAGAAGCATTAAAGAAAGGATCACACCTGGCACTTAAATTTTCCTGAGAAGGGGCATCAACACCAATGTTGTCAGTGCTGCTTAAGACCAAATTGCTAGCAGAGCATTCAGAAATGTCAATTTGCATGCCTTCCTTTTGCACATCATTCTTCGCCGATCATCGTGAATCCAACAGAGCCTCTTGAAATTTTTCAATCACCTGTTATGAGTTATTGAATATAATTATACAAAAAAAATTTCTTTTAAAGATTTAGTAATAAATATGTTAAATATATTAAAGCTTGAATTTTATTATATAGATATTTATATATTTATTATTTTTATTAGAAAAAATTTCTAGTTTAAACTTTTTCTACTTAGATTTTTAGATTTCTTTTAATTATTGTATAAGATAATTGTGAATATAATTAGAATATGAATATATAATTTATAAGATTCATAAATGGTATTTTATAAAACGAGAAGATTTGATGATATATACAACATGAATATAAGAATAGAGATAGAAAAATATAACCAATAATTTTTCTTCATCCTATAGAAATAATAAAATATATTTTTGTTATAGTTTTTTATTAAAAGATATATATATATATATATATATATATATATATATATATATATATATATATATATATATATATATATATATATATATATATATATATATATATATATATATATATATATATATATATATATATATATATATATATATATTGGCAAAAGATCAAAGATCCATTAACATATGAAGTAAAAGAAGAAATAAACATATAAGAGAGTCAGATAATTCTCCTTGCACCACCAAGTGTCCTATTACAAAATGCAGCTTACTAGGGTATGCTATGCTCCTTAGGTATCCACAATTTTCTTTGCAAAAAAAAACTGATTATAAGATCAGCTATAACTACCCATATACCAACCAGAAAAACCCTATACCCCATAATACATAAAGGCCTACAAAACAACCATCTACATTGTTTGGAACATCAAAGAAACAACACTTGATATCTAAATAGCTCTACTAACAAGCATTGCTCAAGACCCAAGATGACTCAGCAACCACTTCAACTACCATCACCTTTCCCTTGCCTCAAACTAGATTTTTGAAGTCCTCAGGGAAATTATAGATGGAGGCTGGAGCACGAAACTACCTTGGGCCTTCTGAGGTGTAATGCAGGAGGAGAATGACTACATCGAACAAATATAATGTCGCACACATAATATTGGTTGTAAGGACTTCTAATAGGTGACTCAACTCCCTTCAAAAGAATTTAGGATCTCTTCATTCAATACCTAGCTTCATGATGTCATAAAGCCTCTCATATTCCACATGTTTCTACAAAAAATGGATAGGGAAGAGGCCCCCTACCCAAGATTTTGAACCCATTTGACTATATCTTCTTATCGCCATATCAAGCCCATCTACCATGACAAACTCTTTCTTTACACATAGCCTTTCCAACTGCCTAAAACACTGATATTCTGGCTTAACATCAAACACATTTGAGAGGAACACAGATACATCTTGAATGACTCTCATGTGTGTTCTTCCAGTCAAATGAATGACCCAACACAGTTAATAGTTGTGTCCTTGTAGTTTTTTTCCAACAAGGCATAGATTTTATAGTGGGTTGGATGAGCTAGCTTTTCTTTGTCCCACTTGGGTTGTTCTCGCTATATTTTTACCTCAATAATAGGCCCTCTAAAGATAAAATGAAAAGAAAAGTAGATAGACTAATGAAGGTCAAGATTTCTTATTTTTCACAAAGCGAAATGAGTATACTCTCGTACTCCATAGTATCTCCCAAGCACATCAAGAACATATTCATTTACCCAAGATTTTCTTTTAAAAGTGAAAAACCAAGTAGGTCAAGGTTTCTGATTCAACCTCTAGGAGGTGAAAAGCATACTCTCCTACTACCCAACTAGTCACAAGAAAAGAATCCTTCCTAGTTAATCTAGATGTCTAAAAAGATCAAACTAAGGAAGACACAATGTTTTCCTGAATCTCCTTGCGCTGACCTATGAAAAAAATAGCTTTAGTATTCCCAAGATCTGACTTTGACAAGAGTCCTACAACCACAAAGTGTTAGTAGTCTCAAAATAAGGCAATATAGATTTCTTTGAAAAGCGAATTTTCTCCCAAACACCTTGCAAAAACCAGTTATTTCTTGAAAGATAGAATGTTAAGACCAATATGAAGTTGAATCAAGCATGAATATCCAAAATTTAAAGTAACTAGATGCTAAAAAATGCTATCTATTTTTTATGTGATAAAATACAATCAGCACCATATTATCATACGATGAAACTCAAAGAGCCACGTGATCAAAGCCAAAGTTATTATATCGTACGATGAAACTCAAAATTGCATGTGATAAATCACCTTATGCCATATTATCATACGATAAAACTTACAACTACATGCGATGAAAGAAGGTATTGTACAATAATATGGACTATTAAGTGCGATATTTGTCACAGTTTTAGAAAATAAATAAAAATAACCTACAAAAAATGAGACCAAAATATGATTCAGGTCCTACAGTGGGTGGAAAAAATGTGTGGTTGAATATTGATATTAAATTATAATGCAACCAACACTCAATAAACCAATAACTCAAGAATTTAGCTACAAGATTTCACATCAAATGAATAAACTAAACCCTTAAAAGTGGCTTATTGCTTCCTAGTTGAAGTGAGTTTAATCCTTTTGTAATTCTCATCAAATTGGCATGAAGGACTAGTGACTTGACTACTCCAAAATGGAAGATTTCAAATGTGGAAGATATGCTTGAAACTTGCATTCACCACTCCAAAATTGATCTAAATGCAAATGCAAAGCTATGATGAACTAGAATGCAAGATTAACAATGCTAATGTGAAAGCAAGCTAGATAACAATGTAAGATTACATAGGAAAATGAACTAATACTAACAATGCAAAATAGCTATGAGCTAAGAAACTGTGAACTTGAGACCTCAAAACAACAAGATTACACTAGAAAGCAAGAATCTCTTTAGGATGCCAAATGATCAAGATTGGGACCCTAGAGCCAAGGAAGAGCTTCCTTTTAAATAAAGTGCCTAAAGAAAGAAGGGTGAAGATTAATAAGAAAAAGATGTTAGGTAGAGATGAGTGGTGAGAGAGATCAATCCATGTGAAAGGATCCAAGGATTGGTCAAGCTTGATTGGAGAATAGGAAAAAATAGAAAATCCTATTTTAATTGTCATTTAATCAAGATTAAGTTGCACAGTGTGTTCTTTTTAATAAAAGTTATGGAACTTTATATTAAATGGCATTTTTGACAATTATTTGATTTTAATTATGCAAGGGGGATTATTCAGGTTACTTACATAATCATGTCTAGTAAATTATGCTTTTGACATTTAGAATTTTGTTTGAGGAAATTTTGATTGAAATTAGGGGCTTAGGTTCTACTTGATAAATTTTAGGTGATTACAATATGTAATGGCTTAAAATCTTGGCCAAGCTTAGGGAACATTACATGCCACAGTTACAATGGTCAAAGTATTGTGGATTATATTATAATCTCAAAGAAACTTATGTCAAACCTAACAAATTTAGAGGTGAGGAGGTCTCCCATGGAAATGAAATTAATTCACATTCTAATATATGTAAGGATAAATATTCAAAAAGATGATTAGCATCAAGGAAAAATGCAACAAAATGAAAAGAAAGAAAATGCTTAAGGTACAATCTTTTTGCAGCAAGAAAACCAAGAAAACTTTCAAATAGTGCTCCAGAGATAGCTATAAGAAGTGGAAACCAATGATGGGAACTTGTCAAATAAGAAGGTTATAGGAAACATCAAGTTGACCTCAATAATTCTAAAGGCTCTTAGCTCATGGAAAAGATCTAGGCCGTGAAAAAGAAGCAAAAACAAGTTTCTAGAAAATCGATGGTATGATGAAGAATGTAAGACAGAAAAGAAAAGGAACAAAACATGGAGAAATAATAGGGAGTACACAAGGATTGTAACACTAAAAAAAGAGGAGTACATGCAAACTAGAAGGAAAAAATTGATTTCACTTGGGAGGACCAATCCAAGAGGCTTTTGGAAAGAAGTGTAGCAAATAAACGTAAATAAAGAGAATAATATCATAGATTCTCAATGGGTAGAGTATGCCAAAAAACTATATGAGAGGGGACATGATAAAGACACCCCCCAATAATGGCATCAAGAACTAAAATATTCTGATAAAAAAACATTAAAGAAGGAATCATAAAGCTTGTGACATGTAAAGATTGTGATAAAGATGGTCTACAAGCAGAATACTTAAAATGAGGTATTGATGCCCTCGCACCTCACATCAAAAGAATATTTAATGAGATCATTCAGAAGGGGTTTCGAGCCAATTGGACCACTAGTGTTGTCATCCCCTTGCAAAAAGGTGGTGGCATCAACAACCCTTCAAACTATCACACTATAATAAGAAACCCTCTTTTCAATAACATTTTTGGGAACATGATAGAAAGGAGAATCAACACTTGGACTAAAAAGGAAGGAAAGATGGCTAAAGGGAAAGCATGTTTTAGGCCAAAATACTCTATGATAGATCATTGCATCACACTCAAGCACTTGATTGGGGAAGTTTGGGATACCAAAGGGGAAGAGGTTTTTGGTATTTTGTAGACTTCAAGAAAGCCTTTGACATAGTTCTAAGAAAAAAACTTTGGAAAAGAATGAAAGAATTGAGAATTTTGGGACATTAGAGGGTTGATATCCATAGGTTATATGACCAAGTTTGAACCAAAATCAGAACTAAATAGGGCTTATTAGAATGCTTTGGAAGTGATATTGGGGTCAAGAAGGGATGCCCTTTATCCCCTACTCTATTCAGGATGTACATTGACATATTATAGGAATGGCTAGACTAGTTTGGTGGTACTAAGGTTCATTTGTCTAGCTATGTAATAAAGTTGCTTGAAGGAAAAAATAACACAAGGTTTGAAGGAACACTTGAAATCCCTAGAGCTATTTTGTAACGAGGTTGGGATGCAAGTGAAAACTATAAAAACTAAGATCGTGATCTTTAGCTTGAAGAGAAAGAAGTTTCATAGTGAATACATCTTGAAGGAAGCCATATAAATACTCTGGTCTTCATTTTCACAATAAACTTAGCTGGGAAACCTATAGAGAAAAAAGGCTACAAAGGGGATGGAAAGCACTACACTCACTATAGAAAAGATGTAGAAGTGCCCAGTTATGGGATTGGAAAACTAGGAAAACTCTCTTTGGGCTTCTAGAAGTGTCAGTTGTGCTATATGGTTGTGACGTATGGGGCAGTAACACTGAAGCAAGTAAATGGAGATAGATAGAAAGAGTGTGAAAATGTTTAATCACAAGTAACCTTAAAAATAAATCATCTATTTCATATGAGATTGTCTTGGTAGAGGAAGGGGATTTTCCTATTGAAGTGGTAACTCTATGCAGATTGTTAAGCTACTTAAGGAGATTGGAAAACATGGAGAAACATTGTTGGCCAAAAACAACAACAGAAGAGAAATTAGATCGAGGAAAGAGCACATGGATGAAACAAAACAACACATGGATGGATAAGTGGGGTATTAAAACAAGTGGGTTCCCAAGAATCAATGAGGAAATTAAAAAAATACGTTCAAGGAAAATTCAAGGAAAGTATGTGGATGAGAAATCTTGGGAGGAAGGAGTACTACATCAAACATTTTAATCCCACATGTGACCATACTCAAAAGAATTACATAGTAATGGGATTAAAATTGAAAGCGAAAATGTTAATTGCCAAAATAAGAACTAGTTCACACCATCTTAGGTGTGAAATTGGAAGATAGGCGATACGTAAAGAAGAGCTGGCAGATAGAAGATGTTATTGCACTCAAGGGGTGGTGGAGACAAAATGAAATTACATCATAGAGTGCTCATCTTACAAAGATATTCAGGATAATTACACTAATGCCTTAAAAGTGAACACCTTCAGAAACTTGTTTGAAGAAGAAAAGATCACAAAGGTAGAAGATTTCCTAACCAAATTGTTAATATTTTCATATTCTAGCATGGAATATATTAATCAATAGAGGTCTAACAAATACTAAGCACATGATAATAAAGAGTGATGAATAATACCCACAAATGATGCCTTTGTTTCTCAATGATTTGTTGAGGATCCTCGATCCACGAAGCAAATCCTGTCATCACTGATCTTCAACTTCAGATTCTCCCTTCAATATTGTATAATAATTTGGATGAGTTACTCCAAGTGTACTATTCATGTCTACACAAATTTGCTGACCAGATTGCAACTATTCATATATATTGCGCCAAATTATACATCTCTTCCAATATAATGTTCCTCATGTATATAATGCAGATCACATGTAGTTTCCAGCTCTTAGATCCAAAGATCTTACCCTTATTCGACCTTCTAATGGTTTTTCCATAAATCTCAGATCTAGGGCAGCAAGATCGGCCCTGCAAGATTAGCCCTCCATAAGTATATTGTTCTTCAATATATTGCCCTTAATTCTCTCCATTATTACTGCCCGAATTTGCTCCATCATGCCACCGATTTGTCTCAGATCTACCCTGGATATGATTCACACTCAGCTTGCATTCCAAGATAATTCATACTCATGATGAACATAATTCATTGCATGTTATTCGATTCTTGAAGGAGGGAACAACATGTTATGTTTTTTATGTGTTCTCCTTCAAGAATCAATCTTGATTTATATGAGAAAGTATATTTTCCTCAAGGGGTCGACTGGCCACATAATAAATATATTTAACCAAAAGGGATGACTTTGGGCCCTCAAATCAATTTACCTTATAAACAATGAATATTAAATATTCTCTAATATTTAATATTATTATTTATACAAGTATTGAAATTCCCAAGTCATTTAGATATTTGCTATAAAGGCCAAAATATTAACACTAATTACACAGCAGAAGATTCTACTTGCAGAAAGAAAAAGAGGTCTAGTTGGCGGGGCTCACAGCACTTAGCTCCACTCAATCATTTCATTGCTAGATACTCATGGGTCCCATAGGCTATTGGGCCTCATGGATGTTATTAATAAATTTTATTCATTCATTCATAAATATTTAATGTGTTCACACCAATGTTTAAAAATGGTACGGAACTCTCATTTCATTAAATGTGACGCAACTATTTTGTAGGGCTTTTTATACTTTATCCGATCTCATAAAAAACGGAAGTGAGTTTACATAATTTATATGAATCCAAAAAAAGGGCTCATATTGCTCAAAATTTTTAGCCAATCAAATTTTATAAAATTAATTTTTTACATGTGTTTTGTTAAACAAATTGCAGCTATACTTTAATTTACATAAATATTTTTCAAATTTTAAAAATATCTAACATTTGATTGGTTAAAAATTGTTCTATTAATAACTAGTTACAAATATGTTGTTTCCTATAGTGTCCTATTGTCTTCCATAAGAACTAATAATCAAGTGGTAATTCAGATAATTACCTGAATTCAAGGAGATGTTTTTGTGTACAAAGGTGGCTGACCCCACTATGCAGGTTTTGTTGGAGTGCATCCTTATAAAACCAGCCTTTCTATCTAAAAATATTATCTCTAGACCCTTTCTCTTAAAAGAGGACAATAAAAAACCCTTGAAAACTATCTAAATAGGCCACTTCATCTATTTCCTTCCATTCTTTGTTTACCTACTTAGAAAACTCAAAAATAGGAATGGAAAGATTCCATAACTTACTTATTATAGCTTGTAGCCGCAATTCTTTGACCCAATCCCTCAATACTTGTTCAAGGAAAGTAATAACGATTTCATCTCTTTTGTGAGTATACATTTTATACCCTTCCTTGAGTGATTTATGAATTCCCATGTCTTCCACGCCTGCATTTTTATTTGCAGGGCCACCTTCTTGTGATTTTCCTTCACTCCTTTGAAACGAATAATTTTTTTTATATTACTTGTATACCATGTATTATTCAACCTTCTCTTATCTTTCCCAAAAAGTTGATTCTAGAAGGGATGAATCCCCGTCCCATTTTTTACATTATGGTTCCCCATATTATATAGCCTTCTCTTATCTTTCCTGAAAAGTTGATTCCTAAAGGCACAAATCTCTATCCCATTTTTTTTGCATTAGGGTTTCCTCCTATAATTATGTCTCCTTTACTGACTTGCCTTTTGTTTGTCCCAAAACCTCCTTTAGGGTGTCTACTACTAACTACTACATCAATCACTCTTGAGTACCTCCCTTCTTTGTGATGAAATATTTTTGTTTGGGAGATATTTACACCCCTATTTTTCAACATTTGAACCTTTGTTTCAATATATTCAAATATTGACTTGAAAATGGTGTGTTTATTGGAATTATATACATAGTTGTCAATTTATTTGGAATAGAGATTGAAAATATCATGATCTTCTCTCTCCTAATCATCTCCCCATACTTTTCCAGCTTGAGATTTTCTCTAAGTAGTCTTGATGGAAAAACATCTTGGGTTTTATCCTATAATTATTACTTCTGACTCGCATGAGATTAAGATTCATATTTCTATTCAAATAATTGAATTTCTGACCCTAATTGGTTTTCTTGCCCTTCTTTCCCCTATCCCATAATCCATTTTCTTGATAAAAACTTCCTAGAGGAAAACCCTTCTTTTCGAATGTTCTGCAAATTCTACCTCTAAAATAAAAAATCCCACCATCTTTTGTTTGAAGGAAATGAACGACAATTGCTCTAGATGCTCCTCTCATCCTCTCTAGCAATAGATTTTTAGAAAGAAAGACTTTCAATCAACTAAATTATAGTTTTTTTCTAATTAAAGTCAATAGGGAAAGTGCTTGAAATCATGGAACAAAAAAAGACACAAGAGAAGGGGAGGACCAACACGAACCCCATACGTCAAGCTACAAGGTGGAAGGAGGAACTCATAAGAAGTGAGAGCACTAAAAAAAAAGTAAGGAACAAACCCCCACTGAAGAGAAGTCTTTTGACCGGAGCTACCACCAAGGAGACACAAGTCTCAACCTTGCTAAAGATTACATTTGAAATAGAGAGGGGTTTCAAAAGAACCTTGAATGTTCAACCAAACACTCTTAGGGCTCATTTTTTTGTTGGAATTGGGATGGAATTCTCATTGTCAAATCCTACAATTGACATATTCTATGTTTGTTTTCAAAACATGAAAATGGAATAGAGATTTGTTAATTCTCATTTACCCTGAAAACCAACATTTTAATCTTCTATCTAAAAAGATAGAATTGGAAAATGAATTCCAATTCCACTTAAATGAGAATTAAGGGTAAACCAAATTTTTAACTTTTTAAAGTCTGTGATTTTCATGTGCCTCAACTTCGTCTTATTGTAACTTCGGCTATTTGCAACATGCTATTTGCAACTTAGGCTATTAACAAGCTCACCAGCAATCTGAGAGAATTGCAAGAAACATCGAAGAAGACAAATTTGTGTAATTTTGTGCTTCTGTTATGTAATTTTAGTCAAGAAAAATAACATTTAAATCACATTAAAAGAACCACATTTAAATCACATTTAAATCATGCTTCATTCTTGTTTAAAATAATAAAAAATTAAATAAAAAACCTTATTCAAGTGGTATTCCAATTCCATAATTATGGAACCAAATGCAAAAAATGCATCTTCTCACTATGAATTCTAGGTGAACCAAACGGTTCCAACCATACTCCAAAAACCATTTTCTAGATTTAAAACTTCCTGAATTGTCAAATTCCAGAATTTGACAAAGCCAACATTATTTAGTTCCATCAAACAAATAGACCCTTAGATAAGAAAAGAGGTCCATGCCTCAAAAGAAGAGCCAAGTTTTTAAAGGCACCTTAGACCCTTTTACAATTGTAACCACTATGAACAAATTGACTCATAAAAATGAAGGAAGGTAGAAAAGAAGTTGCAACACACTGGTTATGAAAACCATCCCCAAAAAAGATCTCAAAACTAGAAGAAGTCTCCCTCAAGAAGATGGCCACAAGGTTACGAAAGGATCCCAAACCAACCAAATAGGTTTTGGAAAGATATCTAAACCCACTAACAAGCCCACAAAAAACCAACAAAAATCCCCTCCACCTCTTTATAAAAGGATCTATCCTTAATAGAATTTGTAGGTAAGTGAGCCACCCAAAGACAATTCCAACATCACACTCCCACAACCCCTATTGGGAGAAGACCAAATTGAGCCACAATTAGCCTCTTAGCCTCTTTCCAAAAGCTAAGCACCACCTCCATACGATCAATAAGACACTAGAAAGGGGACAGTGGAAAGGGGACAGCTGAAGCAAAAGGAGTCAAACCAAGAAAGCCACCACAATAGGAGCAGACTCCCCCTTAACACGGGCCTTAACAAAAGAAACCAGAATTGAAAAAGATCATCCCCTGTCATGAGTAGAGAACCGCCGGTAGACGCCCTGCAAATCACACTCTACTCATGTACGATAGAATGTAGGAGCATAACCGCCAGGGACTCCCCCCAATGAGGAATGAGGAACCGACAGCAAAGCATCGACCTGAGCAAGGGAGAAGCTCTGAAAAGGCAACCAAAGACATAGACATCAAATATAGCGCTCCTTTTAACACAAGGCATCTTAGAGAGGAGAGCCACACTAAATGACATTAGAACTACACCACAATACCAAGGACAACGAATGCCCACCAAATAGGAGGGACATGCACAACACCTCCCACAAGCATTAAGCCACCAAAGTACAAGCCCTAAACCCTGAAGAACAGGGGAGGTCGAACATAGAGAAGATTAAGAAAAGGGCAACGACTGCCCACCAAACACTAAGGCCTCCATGGAATAGAGGACACTAAGCCTTTCCTCCCCAACAATAACAGCAGCATCGACCATAGAATGAACCACCTGTGAGCCCTGCGATCAAACAAACGAAAGCCACCGAACATCCGCATCATCGCCATCAGATCCACCCTCATTTGCATCTTCACAGTTTGAACTCCTTGGCTCGCCCCTCTTCCCGCCCAATGCTCCCATCCTAATTTAAATGAAAATGGCAAAATATAAAAGAAAACATCTAAACCTTCTATAACTTAAATTCGCACACCATTTTTTCCTATAATATGTCTTCCCCTTCAATCAATACTACAAGAGGGGATGATCCTCAACCTACAAAGAATTGAAAGTAAGAGATTTAAATGCATTGAGGGTGAAAGAGAAAATGAAGTATTTTTTCACTACATTGCAGTCTCCTTCTTCATCTTATATTGTTCAAGGAGAGCACTAGGGGAGATGACTTAGTAGTCACCTAAGCTAACTTCGTACACTTGGAATTCTTAAACTAAAAGTCAGATTTTGCCAATTTTTTTGGTATATCTCATTAGGTGAGTTGAGAGCTTAAAGCTAAGGTTTCGGCTTTTGGGTATTCACAGATCTCTTTGTAAAGATCATCGAGTGCAAAGTGGTAAAAAAGTGGCATTTCAAAAGTGTCGCTCGATACCTGATATGTTCTTGCACCAATAGTCGTTCACTAAAAAATGCCAGTACTTGTGGCCAAATGTCCGAGTAGTTTTTATAAAATAGCCCAATAGTGGTGCACAAATGGGCCAATCACCAACCAGAACAGCTAAAAAATGATCGACTATTAGTACATGTGTTTTCATTTTTGGGGCTCTTTTAATAGTAGTAATTGGGGGGTAAACATGATGAAAAGGTCACGGTTATTGGATCCCCTAACAATTACTGGGTCACTTCCCCTATGACTCCACCATAACCTTGTCGAATGCCTTGATCCGCTCCACTACATTGTCAAATGTTGGACAAAACCCCAAATTAGTGGAATTATTCGCACAAAATATAATTAGTTAGGGAAGCCATGTTACCAATAAAAAATTGACACCCTCTTTATTCTCGCCCAATTTATATCTATAATTGAGTATCACTGCTAAAACTAGCGTCTCGATCTTCTTAAAAAGGGATTTATAATAATACCATCTCATTAGATATTTGGTTATTTTAATTGAAACTCTCTTAATTTGCAATGGTTGATTAAAAATATTTTTCATTAGCCTCCCCTTAGCCCTAAAGATATAAAGGACATATAAACAAAAATGGAAAATAAATTAATTAGGGTAAAAACACAATTGAGTGTCACCTTTTAGGCTAGCTCAAATCACTCGGCCTAGTCTAACTGGGCTGAGTGGTACTTAGCTGAGTCTAAATAATATTTTTAATATCAAAAACATCTCAAGCCCCTCATTTGCACACTATTTGGTTGTTCGTGTGGGGCTGACCCCTGGGGGGACTCGGCCCAGTCGGACTCGACTAAGTCTACCTAGGTGGCATGCCATGTTGGCAGCGAAACCTCTAAAAATATTTAAAAAACCAAAATTTTGCACTTCTACTGTAACTTTCTCTAATCAAAATAAAAAAATGTTAAAAAACTAAAAGTACCCTTTTGTAGATCTCGGAAGTGAAATTCTGGACATATAAATTTTATATTGTTTCAACTACAAAACGTTAAACAAATTTGCTAAAAACTATATGTAAGTATATTAAACTTTGAGAAAATGTTGATTCAAAAAATATAGAAAAATGCCAAATCAATTCAGAAATTTTTAAAAATCATATAGAACACTAGAGGAGAGATTCATCTTCAAGAATATGTAATTTATTTGGTTTTTGGCATAGTTTTGATAAGGGAAAAGTGATGGGAGAAAAAAAACTGTTAATTTCAGATAAGTTCGACTTTGAATACTTATAATGGGTAAACAATAGATCGAAAACACTTCTTTCTTTTTTCCTGCACTAGATATACATGTCATCTAAAATATATTCTGAAATTGGAGGGAAAACCAATGTTTTATTTATAATGATTTGACGAGAAGTAAACTCCCTGATTTGTAGTATTTTTTAGGATATGAGAAATAGACCTAAATTTTTTTTAAAAATATATTTATTTTTCTTCAAATTAATTTTTAAAAATTATAGGCATAAAACTCATCCTATTTTACACATTTCATCAGTTTACATTATCTTCAAATTCTCAACAAAAATATGACTTTTATGCCCTTGAATTTTTTCAATTTTGGTGTTGTTAGCCTCTTCCTTTGTAAAAGGGTGACAATTTATTGTGTTTTTACCCATTAATGATATAATAGTTAATCAAATAAAGAAATTTATTATTTATTCTTTTTAATTAATAAGTAAGTCTGACATTTTTACACAATTTAAAATATAGTAATATATGTTCATAAAAATAAGTGGGCATAGAAAGACATATCCTTAAGAGTTTGAGAAACACTAAGTTCAAAAGGACCAGTATTCGACGCGGAGATACGTCTAAACAAGTCACAAAGTGACAAGAGAAACACTAATAAGAGGGAGACCGTGAGCATCGAGTTTACATCCTCCTCCTTTTGGTCTTTGTCAATAGACTAGTAAGCATCATTAAGAAGAGCTAGCTCATGATGATGCTTGACAAAATCTTTTCAAAAACATGGCACCATGAAAAGAGTTTGAAGGTGGTTGTAAAAGGGATGAGACCACAAGTGATAAGCATGTTTTTTTATCCTAGCAATTAAGAGCTTTGAAATTAGGATGCTCAATCTCACTGGCCTTATTGAACACAAACACGCTTATGCTCATGTTAATAAATGTATCAAATGGTACCTTATTTATCACTATTGGATAAGTTTCTTGTGTAAATCTAATTTACTTAAAAGTCATTTGACCTGCAGTAATCTAGGGGAGAGGGACCAATAGGTGATAAAGGTACTAAGGTAGGGGTTCCATAATGGGGGCTTAAGTTGTATTTTTTAGAAGAGGAGGTCCCTTGAACAAATTTTTTTTTGGCCACGAGATTATTTGGAATCTTCTCCTTCAAAATAAGAGCTCTTATTTTTTTGCATTGCATATTTAAGTAGGTGAAAAAAGGTGGGGCTAGAAATTGCCCCACCAACTTATGAGTATTTTTTGCCACTTGTAAATCATTTAATTTCACATTTTTCTTAAAAAATAATTTTGGAAGGAAAATGATAATTTTACTTAATTTTTTTATGCACAAAGTATGAAAGACAAAGTTATTGTATTCATGAGACCACACCCTTCCTCAAATTTTGGAGCTTAAACCTCTACTTTTAGGAGCCCCCATGGACATGCTATTGGCTAAATCATAAACTTGAATGTAAAATATATAAGGGAAGTTTGAAAAAAAAACTTAGTGTCCCCTTGGTAATATATGCGTTTTAATTTACGATTTAGACTTTGCCCTTGGACACTAGCCTAGTACTTGTTATATAGGGGGACAAAATAAACACTATAGTAGTGCACTAAAAATGTCATGCAAATGCTTATCCTCAAAAAGATTTTTCTAAATTTCAAAAAACAATCATGCTCTCGTGACATCATATTTGACCATGTGAACTTGAAAACATTTTATTAAGTAGGAAATTTGACAAATAAGTTGCTCCACAAATTGAAAATAACTTAAAATATTCATATACAATTTTACAACATCATATTTGAACATGTGGACTTGAAAACATTTTATTAAGTAGGAAATCTGACAAATAAGTTGTTCCATAAATTGAGAATAACTTAAAATATCCATATACAATTTTGAGAAGTGTAAAATTAGGATACACATGTATTGACCAACTCCTCTATAAGAAATGAATACTCAGCATGATTGACTGATTCTTTAACTTTGGAAAAAAAAGAAACCAACCTTTATAATCCTCAGCCATATGTAATTGGATCTATGATTACATTAATATAGAACCATTCAGTCGTCTCTACCAAACAAACAAAACTTACTTACAAAAATTAAGGTAGGACTCACTGTGCCTGCAGCCTCTGCATTTTTCTTGCCTTTTGCTTGAACATCCTTTCTTTTCTTGATTTGGAGTTTTGGGGCTCCTCTTCAACATTTTGGCGAGATGTGTGTGGAAGTGGAATTGTTTCCTCTTTTATCTTCAGCAGCTTCGCTGGGCTCCTCCACTTTATTCATCAAAACCTCTATAATTTCTGCACAAGTCATCTCCGCCCCAGAATTCATCTTCTCCTCCATTGCTGCAAAGAAAGGATGGCCCTCAACCTGTAAATAATTAAACAAAGTCAGTGAAAAAGTTACCATTCTTTCCAAGCAAAGGTCAATTAAAAAATACGGTAGAAAGTCGATAAATGAGAGGTATTTTCAACTAGATATTTTCAACAAGTCGCGATATTGCTATCAGAAATCAACTGTGTCATTTTTTTGAGCCAATGAATTTGGCTCAAAATTGACACAGTTGATTCTTAATAGTGGTAGTCTTCAAAATACAAATACAGGATTAACAAGCCAAGTAGACATTATTGTTGGTGTGCATTTATTCCTGTCTCATTCTTTCATCAATGGCATCTTCCTCATCTCACCATGGAAATACAGGGCATCATGCTTTCTCTGGAATTGAACGTCATGGCATAAGGAGGATGGTCTCTGAATCTTCAAGATTGTTTGATGTGTTCATCAACCACAGAGGTCCCGATGTCAAGGAAATTCTGGCTATTCATCTCTACAATTCTCTTCGTGAGATGGGAATACGAGGGTTTCTTGATTCGCAAGAGAAAGAACTTGGAGATTCTTTTACTTCCACCATTGAGAATGCCATCCGCTCTGCCTCAGCTCACATAGCCATCTTTTCTAAAGGATATGCAGAGTCCCCTTGGTGTTTGGCAGAGCTGGTTCTCATGCTACACAGTCAAGCTAAGATCATTCCTGTGTTTTACGGGGTGGAGCCTTGGGAACTCCGCCACATAGAGAAGGGAGTGTATTCTAATGCATTCAGTGATTACAGAAAGAAATCCAGGTACTTGGACAAGCTTAAGGAGTGGGAGGAAGCACTCCAATCCGTGTCATTTACCGTGGGATATGAACTCCACAATTCAGAGTATGATTTCTGTTATTTTCAAAATACTTTGTAATTCGTTTTTTTTCCTTTCTTAAACAATGCTTAATTTTAGCCATTAGAATTTATTCCTTATCAGATTCTTTCGCCAATTTTGATTTTCTTTATCGAAAATTCGTTTTCCTTCTGCAAAGTTTGACAGACTGCGACAGCATACTGTCGGCGGTGCAGAAAGAAGTACAAAGGACAAAAGCTTTGCATGTTGCCAAACACCCAGTAGGGTTTGATAAACTTGTACATGATTTTGAAACGAGTTGCCTTGATGAACTTGTGAAAGATCTGGAAAGGCAGAAGAAAATGAAAGAAAAAGGTAAAGGAGAGGCCAATATTGTAGCCATTTTTGGAATGGGTGGGGTGGGAAAAACAACATTAGCCAAAGAGTTGTTCAACCAAAAGCGTGCTGAGTATTCTCGGTCATGTTTCCTGTTTGATGTGCGTGAAGCCTCTACAAAAGGGGAATTGCCTTCTTTGCAAATTAAACTCCTCAGAGAGCTGTTCCATGATAATCCCCCCAATTTTCATAGTACAGAGGAAGGAACAAGCTATATCAAGCGTTGTATAGAAAGGAGCAATTTTTTAAGCTTCCTGATAGTTCTAGATGATATTGATCATGTAGAGCAGTTAGATGTTCTATTTGTCATGGATATGCTGCATAAATTCGACAATAGCTTGGGTATTGTTACAACCCGTGATGTGGGAGTGCTAATAAGGGCGGGAATAACCTTTGGGTATAATCTAAAAGGAATGAATAGAAATGATGCAAAAGAGCTTTTTTGTTGGTATGCCTTAGGTCAACCCCAACCAGCAATGGGATACGAGGATGTGGTAGAAGCTTTCATAAACATCTGTGGAGGTTTGCCTCTGTCTCTTCAAGTTCTGGGGAGACATGTTCATGGCAGAACAAAGGACTATTGGTGGTTAGAATTTAATAAAGCTTGTAAGGTACTACCTTATGACATAAAGCAGAGACTTAAAATAAGCTTTGATGCTTTAGATAGTGAGGAAAAACAAATTTTCATGGATATTGCATGTTTCTTTATTGGCAAATCAAAGAGTATGGCAATACAGGTGTGGGATGGATCTGGCTGGAGTGGCCAACATGGATTGCAAATACTCAAAAATAGATGTCTGGTAGAAGAAATTATTGACTATTCTGCTCAGGATTGCATTTTACTAAGAATGCATGATCACCTGCGGGATTTAGGAAGAGAAATGGCAAATGAATTGACATTTCCTCTTCGCCTGTGGCGCCCTCGAGATCTTAAATCTTTGGTATAGTTCTTTATTGTTTCAGATGAAGCTCCTTTTTGTGATGTTTCAATTTTTTGCTTCATGTTCCAGCACAAGTATGAGTTGCTTTTGTGAATGCAGGAATCAAAGGGATTTCAAGGCATTCTAGCTCAAACCAAAGGGAGGTGTTTCAATTCCATTTTTGACAGGTCTATGCGTTCTCAAATCACATATTTTTTAGGGGACTCAGACGATCGTGCTGAGAAATCAGCTATTTTGCTATGGCTTCAGCTTGGTCTGGATCATAAGGAGCATGCATGTATTCCTTCATGGGTTCCTCTTCAAAACTTGCAGAGCTTAAGAATCCATGGTGGTCTTCTCAAAAGAATGTGGCGGAGTCAGCAACAGGTATTTTGTTCTTATCTATGGACAATTGATTTGTCAATAATGTTATAATGGAATGCATTGCACTTTCAGAATTTCTGCACTATTTTTAAGAATCCCAAAGTTTGAAACATTTTTTTTTTTAATTTCAGCTACCTTTTCAGCTGAAAGAGCTGCAGATTTCTCAAACATTTCTGAAGGACTTTCCAGATTTATCAGGAATATCAAATCATTTGGAAAAGGTAGTCCTAGCTGGCTCAGAATGGCCAGTCCAAGGCTTTTCATTATTGCAATTTCTGGGAATGAACCTTGGTAGCTTAGACTTGAGATATTCTGTATTGCATGGGGAACTGGTTTCCTATAATGGGGGAGAAAGGACTGCTATTAAGACTTTGGATGTCAAGAATTTCAAACTAAGTGGGGAGGTGGTATTAAATAATGGGGGAGAGTGTAGTACTGTTAGGTCCCCAATGAGAAGCCTTGAAAATCTAAAACTTAGCAACCAGATACTTGTAACCAAGCTCTTAATCAATGGAAATCACTGTCCCAGCCTCCAATCTCTCAGACTTCAGCACATGCAAAATCTAATTGAAGTAGATTTAATAAGCATAAAAACATTGACTTGTCTGAAGGTTGACAATTGTAAACATTTGAAAAGATTGTCAGGATCATGTACAAGTCTGGTAGTATTTGAGATTAGTCAATGTCCCGAGCTTGAGGATTTAAGCCTTGGCCATCTGAGGTGTGTGGAAAGGATTTCCATTGTGAGTTGCAATCATTTGAAAAATGTGGCAGGAATATGTGGTCTGATGAAAGATACCAGAAGTGAATATTGAGAATGTTGTGAGCTTCAAGAGTCAATTCTTTTCCCGCTGAGCTGCCTTGAAAATAATACAATTAGAAACGGTGAATAATTGAAAAGCATATCAGGAATGTTCGGATATGTGAAGACCAACAGTCATATCGTCTTATTCAGTCACTAAAACTCTTCACTTCCCCTGTTTTGAACTCTTTGCTTGCCCTCATCAGTTTTTAGAAATTTGGGGATTGAGAAATTTAATCGATGTAGTCTATTTGGTGAACCATGTAATTCTTTGTCTCTGTACCTTTTTCTGTATCTGAATTATATTTGTTGGAAATTAGTGTTCACATGTTTAATTATTTGTAACAAATATTATAAGGTGTGTAGTTGTAGTGTGTCGTTCTTATAATGTAGGAACCAAAAATCCTAAAAGTATATAATCCATTAAATGGATGAAATGAGCAAGCACGATTTTATTTGTATAGAAATTTTTATGCTTCTATTATTCTGCCCAAAATCTCCAATAATATTATCTTTGTTTTCTAATTGCTGTTTGGTAACAAATAAATCATTTTATCTGTTTCATTTACTTATCAAGGAAATATCTTAGGATGCTTGTATATCTGAGAATTATTAACTGTCCTGTGTTTGAGGATGTCAGTCTTGCCCATATGAATTTGCTGGAAAATTTTACTATTAAAAATTGTAAATAATTGAAAAGCGTGTCAGGTTTATTGGACTTCAGGAAGCATATTTCAACATTTGTAACTGTTCTGTGCTTAGAGAATTAATTTTTGCTAATTTGAGTTGCCTCAAATATATTACAATTGGAGTTGTATAAATTAAATAAAACGTGTCAAGATTGTTTGATTTGAGGAAACTTGCAGATTTGAACATTGGTAAATGTTGGAAGCTTAAAGAATTAGTTTTTCCTTTTTCCCACCCCAAGTGCCAGAATAATCTTCAGTTGCAAAATGCAAGAAATTGAAAAGAGTTTCAGGAATATCCGAGTTCAACAAAAACTCAAAAAAATATCATTTCTGATAATTGGGTTCTTGAGCTTGAATCAAGCCTTGCCAATATGAAGCATTTGGAAATGATTGCAATTTAAAGATATAGGAAGCTATACAGCATAACACTGCCAACAACCCTCATCGAACTCACTCTGCAAGGTTTTCGAGGATTGAAATTGCTAACAGGAATATGCAATCTTTTAAAGTTTGTAGAGATGTACATTAGTGAATGTCCAAAGCTTGAGGTGCTGTCAAGTCTTGCCTGATTGAGCTGCTTGAACTAGATGACAAATTACGGGTGTGAGAAGCTGAGGAATATAACAGGTGACAAAGAGTTCTTTGCATTGAAAAAACTGTAACTTTCATATCTCAATAATGCAGCAGTACAGGATTGCATTTAAATATTGCAGGTATTGAAATGAATGCTGGATCTGACAGGCTAAAAGAATACTTGCAACTTCCAATTTAGGATTATTTTGTTCATTATTGACCTTGAGATTTGTTTTTTGGCTTTATCTTTGAAGACAATCTAAATATTTGTTAGGGATCTACCATAAGAAAAGAATTTGCTGTACTGTGTCAGTACAATAAAGTTTTAGTTTCTTCAATATCAAACTGTGCCGTCAAAATTTATGGGTAGCAAGGTAAGAGAAACTGGCAAATCAGAATAAACCTTAGATGCGTAGCCTTTTGTTTACATGATTGGGGCTGATGCAATCACTGAAATTGATAGTGAAATGTCTAAACCAGCAGGCTCAGTGAGAATAAACAAACAGAGGGATTCAGATGCTGTCAGTGAAGTTGGTACTGATATGTATTTATCACTTGATCTAGTGGGAAGTGCACCACTGAGTGGCTGATTGAGAAAAATCTTGACGTGTCCTGTGGTTTGGTTTGAAGGGTCTATTACAGGAGGATTTTTATATACAGACTATCCCACATGGGGCATTTTTCACCTTTGCCCAGGAAGATAGATAGTTAACATTGTAATTGCTTCAGACAATTGTGATGTTAGTATGACTAATTATTGAGTTATGAATAAGGATTGCACGGTGACCAAGAAAAAAGGTGAAGAGAGAAAAAATTGGCATGTATTGAAAACAATTGCTGATCTGTTGTATGAGATAGAAGGCCTGTGATGCAGCTGCAGTGCCTACTTTAATTATCTTGATATTTTTAGGAAAAAATTTTATGCAACCACTTGACAATTTTTTTAATATGCTACATGGGGACACTTGTATAGCTTATTTTTAAGGGGAAAATAGACTTAAGCAATCACATAGGGACATGGGTAAGAATAAATCATTTAAGACAAAAAGCTTCAGTTTCCATCTTGGATGCCAAAAAGATGCAGTTTCCATATCGGGGACATTACAGACTGGCATCACAATCAGGAAAAATCAATTGAGATGATTTTTGAATTCAGGATCACGTTGTCTGCTTGTGGAATCTTTGGAGAGCAATTTCGAATCTGCTTTCCTCAGATAGGAATTTATTCCAAGACAACCTTAACATCTAGAGTTCTTAACCTAGGATTTACTCCACTTTCAGCAATAGGCATGGGATTAGCAGCTCAAGTTTAATGTAAAAGATCCAATGACTTATGGAAGAGCTCAAAGATGGAATATCAAGATCGTGTCATCCAGAGTAAGCCACTGGAGCACTAACTAACAACAGAATACATAAACAGCTTCTATTGAATGGACAGGATATCCAAAAAAAAGTTCGCTATAGCTCAATATCAAATTGAAACTAAGAACATTTGTTCAAATTCTAAGGCTGGGTTTTATGGAGGGGAGCTTTGTAAAACATTTCGTGGGCACTGCTGAGATTTTTTTAGGGTAGTCCTATGAATTTAGTAGTCCAGTCTAAACTTCAAAGCTTAGGGAAGCTGCTGATCTTATATATTTTAGTAATTAACATGTTCAATTGACTAGAGTAAACGAATATCAAATAAAAAAAATCATGTCAGATCCCCTGACCGCAGCCTTTTTGAAATAAAACTAGTCTTGAAAGCTCAGATCGGAGCCTAGGGCCGACTGGCATTAAAGGATAATTATTGAACTAAGGGCCGACTCGGTCAAGGGTGTTATTTAATATTAGTTATGGAAGCTAAGACTAGTTAAACCCTGTTTGAGGGACCGATTAGAATTAGAGGAAATAGATAGCAATTTACCTTCATTCCGACAAAGTTGATTTATAATTAGAGTGATTGTCAATTAAGAGGTGCATCCCTTCAAAAGACAATAGTCTTGATGAAAGTTTGTGACCCTTCTAATTTTAAGATATAAGAGGGAGAATCTGCTCATGGGAAAAGAGCATCGAAGAAGATCAATCAGTATTTAAGCTAATACAAATCACAAACTCTGAGATTAATATATATATCACACAGCAATTTCATATATATCAGATATTGTGGTATGAATTTAACTAATTCATTATACTTCTTCATTTGATAAGAAGTATGAATGTATGCAGATATCCCATTGCTTCTAATGTATGATTAACAATGAGATAGGAATGTATGATTAATGTGGATAAAGATTTCTTAAAGCTTATGACCAACCCAGCGTCCCATTGTAGAGGGGACATAGAGCATATGAAGAATGCAAGTAGCATAAAGGTCCATTCGAGTAGTGGTAAACCTAAGAGGGGCTGGGAGGCCTAATGGTGGGTGCCATTAATGTACTTCTGGGCTTGATGGATAGGCTTAATGCACCTTGTATAATCTCCTAGGTGCTTCATAACGAGGATGGGTTTTGGGGAAAGTCTTAAGGGAATTCCACATACACATTATGATGAAATTCATATAAGGAATACAAGTAGACCTAAGTTCCATTCGAGGAGTGGTAACCTCAAGTGGGGCTAGGAGGCTGAATGGTGGCTGCTTTAATGTGCTCTTGGGCTTGATGGAAAGGAATAGCTTGAGGTGCTTTATATGTTTTTCAAAGAAACTCGATCAATGAAATTAGTCATATCATATGATTGAGTTAATGTTCTTAACCCTAGTAGGAAAGATATGTTTTATGGATTATGTTTCAATGATTACCTAACATAATTGCAGGGTCTCAACCAAGATCTATCTTATTCTACAATCGGTAAATGATACTCCATTTGTTGTTTTAGTTCAATTTGTAATTTTAGGGGAAAAATCTAAGGCATTGAAAAAGTGGACATTACATATTAATTGGTGAAAATTGAAAAACTCTAGATGTTTGACAAATGGCAAGCAAAATAGCCTAACTTGGTGGAACAATTCGTAACTCCCTCTCTTCCACCTACTCAAATCTACAGTCCCAAAACTAGGGGCTTCTATTCTTTAAAAATAAATTCCAATTAATCCTGAACAAATTGCTTCATGAGACTGCTTGCTCCTTATAATAGATGCTAAAGACCTCCATGAGTCCACACCCTAAGGCAGATAATGATGCAGAGCATCTGCATTAAGGAATTTGTCTGCACCATCTTAAATGTGAGCTTTTGTTTGCTAATAATAGCAGTTGATTCAACTAGTGAGTTGTTTGCTAGGAATAAAAGGAACACCGGTCTTCTGTTCTGTTCCTGAAGTTTTGGTTCTTCGGCCAGCTCTTTAGGAGAAGACTATTAGAACTCTGGTTAGTCGCTCACAGTCTGTTGGCTATAATGACAAGTTTTCCTATTTCCAGGAATCAGGCGAAGTAATGGATTAATAGAAGTGTAAGCTTCAGCATAGGCAAGGATATTAAGGCTGGGTTCCCTTCACGGGGTCTTCCTTTAAAAAATTAAGTAGGTGCTTTTGAGATTTAATAAGATTATTTTAAAGTGGATGATTTCATGAATTTTGTAGTGCAGTTTAAATTTTAAAACTAATAGAAATTGGAGTTTCATAAATGTTATTATTCATCATGTTAAATTCAATAGAATAATAAATATAAAATATTAAAAATTTAATTGATAAAAATAAAAAAATTTAAGATGATGGATTATAGAGAAAGGGGCTTATGTAAACCTTCTTGTCTGTAAATATAAGTTATTACTAATATTTTTTTGTATGTTGTGGTGCTGTGTGTATTTCTGTTCACTCTGAACTGCTCTGCTTTTGGTAAAGAAGATGTAATTTCCCTATGGTTATCTGGGACACTATATCAGTTTGGTATCAAAGCATTTCACCTATTGCAGTTCTGTTCTTCCTGTCAGGTATTTCAATTCCTTCTTTCACCTATTCATTGATCTTATCCCTTAATGGTGACAGCAATTACAAATTGCTCGGAGACTTTTTCTCTATTTTGGGCGATTGGCCTTATAAAAGAAACAAATGATACGTGAAAGGAGAACTTAAAGAGAATGAGGGGATGAAGATATAGTGTTATCCAAAAGAAGGGGAAGGCATTGAAGATCATAATGCAAGAGGAGAAGAGATTAAGACTACAATGAATAGGAATGCACTCTATCACACAGCGTGGCCGAAGATGTTGTTGGAGTGGAAGTAATCCACAGTACAGAAGTTGTAGCTAAAATGGCTATCTTTAGAGTCCACATATGTGGTGAAGACTAATTGGTTCCAGAAAACACAACTAACCAAAAGAACAAATGTGATGACCATCGCTTTCCTGGAGAAAGAACAAATGTGACTACAGAAGTGACCAAGGAAAGAAACAAGAACAACATATATTTGTTCTGCAACAAAGGAAGATGCTGCAAAGAAAAAAATCTTATGGAGCTTTATAGACATCACATAGAGCCAAGAGATAACATCCTTATGAAATGACTGGAAAGTACACCTAAATGACATTATGCAGAGGAGTAAACATATGCTCCAACAAGTAGATGGAAGCAGAATAAGAAAAGAATGAAGAATTGTGATAGTATGCAATCTGGTGCAAGGGAAAACCATGGTCTTATTTAGTTAGTTCAATTGTCGAGCGGTTTCCTAGGGATAGAGGGCAAAATGGCATTGTCTCTCATAATCTATTGCCTATATTGAAAAGTGTTCATATTTCAATGTATGAGGGGAAGTTTTGGATAGTTTTATATTTAACATAAAAATGTATGAGGGGAAGTTTTGGATTGCTTTATATTTAACATAAAAATGATAATAATTTTAGAGGTAGTGAGTGAGCAGAGGACTTATGAAAACTTTCTTATCTATAAATATGTTATTTCTGATATTTCTTGCAGGTTGTGATGTTAGGTATATTTGTGTTCTTTTTTAAGGGTGTGTATCTAAATGGTATAAAGAGGAACACAAGTAATCAATTTTCTGTTAATTTCTTCTAAAATCATCTAAACTTAAATTTGGAAGAGTATCTTGAAATTGAAGCATTCAAAATTCAAAGATAAAAGTATAAAAATTTTAGTACTTCAAATCTAGTTTTCTAATCATTAAATCTCTTCAAAAATAGATATTTTTATGAGGATCAAATGTTCCTAATTTAGTATTTGTTGTGTGTGCCTCAATGCTTTTAGTTGTATTTAGTATTTTGGAATACCCATTGTAACAATATAGAAGAGTGAGTACTACAATTTCTATATTTTTTTTATGATTTTAATTTAATAGTTTAAAATGATTTTTCAAAGTGAGCACATCATAAAAATCATATATTTGACTATGCACAACATATAAGTTGCACCAAAATAATAAAAAATGCATTTTTTCTCCAATGTGCAAATAATGAAGTGTAGAAGAATATTTTGTAGTTTTTTTCAAGTTTTGATAAGTAGGTCAAAAGCTATAAAGAAAAATAAATTATGAAATTTAAAAAAAATTAATAAAAGAAATTAAAATAGAATATGTTAATGTAGTCCAAATTGTAGAAGAATTATATGGCTAGAAAGCTAAGAAGATGTTTGAAATTTCGGTGGTAATTTAATTGAATATTATTATATAATGTGTAAATATGGTGACTTGCAAGTTCAAAAATGACAATGAATGCCAAAGCTCATCAAATGGAGGAAAATAAATAGTCTGGGACTTTAGATTTGTTAGTCAAATTTATTTACAAAGAAAAAAAGTAGGGATTTTTTTTTGAATTGAAACACAACATGAGAGTGTTTCAAGTTTGACATTTTTTATCACAAAATGTGATCGTATTTTGTGGAACATGAAAGACGATGTTTTATAAAAATAAAATAAAAAAATGTTTTGACCTTTCCACACGATCGCCCTAGTGCAAATCAAGACCCCCTCTTTTTCTTGGTAGATTAGTAGTTTTTTAGGTTAGTCTTAGCTTAGCAACATTTGAGAACTTAGATGTTGATGAAGTGTGGGGGATTAAGCATGAAGAGGAATGAAGAATGAGGAATGGAAGCCAACTTCTAGTTTACAAGTCACGACCATTAACAAGGTGGAATTTCACTTAAGCATCAATAGAAATTCTAAACAAGTGGTAGATTTCCCACCTCCTATGATGACAAACCTTAGCAACATGGATAATTTTCTCAACTTTAGTCAAGTGTTCCTCAAGAACATAATATTTCTAATCAAGTCTTGGGCTAATTCTTCAGCAATCTTAGAATGAGATCAACATTTTCGGTGAATTAGAAAGTGCACTCCAACATGCAATAAAGAAAGGAAATGCATGGTTAAAATCTGACCTCCTCTTTGAGGAAAATCCTTGGTGAGTATACAAATTAGATTGAGTATTGACCAAGATTCCAAAGATAGGTCTAATTGTTGACCTACTTGATGAAGTTGTTTAAGTGTGTTGCTAAGGTTTGGTATACATTTTGCTTAAAATATATGTAAGTGTGGAGTAAACTTTGATGAAATTCCTAAACAATTGCACAATTTTGATTTTCTTGTAATGATTAATCCAAACCCCTGGGTGAATTTTAGAAGTGGTTTTGATGCAAAATCCTAACAAAGGCTTGATTTATGCCCAACCTTGGAGGAATTCCAAATGGTTTTGAGGCTTGTGGTTTTAGTTTTGGGTGAAATTCCTAAAAGCCCTTGCATTTATGACCAATTCCCACTCATTTGTTCTTAGAGATGTCTAATTCTGACCTAGGTTGTGTGGGGATTCCCAACAACCATGTGATTTCCATCTAATTTGAGCAAAGCATTCCCAACACCCTCAAAATTCCCGACCTAGGTTGTGGGGGATTCTAAATGATAATGTAATTTGTGACCAATTCCCATGCATTAATCCAAACACAAGGTTAACTTTTGACTTGTTCATGGAGAGAAATTCTTGAGACTGGCTTGATTTTTTACCTACATTGTGTGTAGAATCCAAATACATGCCTGATATTTAACTTGCATATTGA
Source organism: Chamaecyparis obtusa (assembly GCA_027943335.1). NCBI lineage: Eukaryota > Viridiplantae > Streptophyta > Pinopsida > Cupressales > Cupressaceae > Chamaecyparis > Chamaecyparis obtusa. The sequence goes on from BSBK01000094.1 coordinate 462,719, forward strand.
TTAAACTTCTTAAGGAAATGGAAAAATCGGGTTGTTGTGGGGGAAAACACAAATATTTGTCAAGAATTCAACTTGATTCCCATGCCTTTATCCAAGCAAGCATCAAATTTCCAACTAGCATTATGCACTTGTTCTGATCAACATGAGAAGTTTAAGTTTTTAGAGGGAAAATTAAAAAATCATGTGCAATAGTCTTCACAAGTTGATTTAAATAAAAAAGTTACAAATTATTTTTTTAATCAAGATAGTTTTTAGAGGGTAAATTTAAAAATCATGTGCAAGAGTCTTCACAAGTTGATTTGTTTCAAACTCTACTAAAAAGTTTTAATAATTGTCTTTGAGAAAAACTTTAATCCTAACACATGTCATTTCACTTGTTTTTCAAGGATTCATACATGGAGAAGATTCAAGAGAAATGTGATTTTCAAGATGAAGATAAAAAGAAAGAAGATGACATAGGGTTGAGCTTCTTCAGGTATGAGGATGGTGTTCAAATGATAAACATTTCATGTACATGGATGATTGCAACATCAATGTTAGCATGGGAGCATCAACAAAGCTGTTGCAAGTGCTTTACTAAGAAAGAAAAGAAGGTTAGAATAAGAAAACCAAAAAATGGCAGTGCAAGAACAATGGTCTAAGTCAACAACTCCAACGATAAAGAGGAAATGATTATGACATGCCTTACTTACACCTTGTCTTGTGGAATGATTTAGTGTTCCATAAAGAAGGCATTATTGATACAATGATCAATGTTGTAGATCCAAATTTGTTGGAAACCTCAACCAAGGGTGATGATTGAATTGAAAATATACACATCTCATGGAAAAAGGAAGGTTAGGATGTGAACCAAGTTTGAAGAGAAAAGTGATTGCAGGGAAGATGAAGGTTGAGAAGTTCAAGACATGAAGAAGGGTTAAGGCCAAGATATCAAGACAAGAACAATTTCAAGAGCATCTCAATGAGAATATTTCCAAAGTGAGGAGGAAAAAGAAGTGGGGTTGAAATCAAGTTTACAAGATAAGCATGTTGAGCTAGTGCCTATTCATATGCACTAGTCAAGTTATTCCAAGTTGGCATGTGGAATAGATTTAATGTATTTTCTTGTCAAATCTTATCATTGTTTGATCCTCAAAAGGATATGTATTCCAAAGCAATGCAAGTTTTTGTTGATTAGAATTTGTAAGAATTTGCAAATAGAAAAGATTGAACCAAGGATCTTGAGATTAAAGAAAAGCACAAGAGAGATGACAAGAATGCAATGATTGATATTGAATTTATCCAATGAATTCACCCTTTTACATTATTCAATGTACATAATAGGCCTCCTTATATAGGAAAGGTGATAAGAGAGATTGATAAGGAGCTAATAAGCTATCACCTATGCTAGGTGTAATCACATGTCTACCAAATATGGATCATCCTCCATTATGCATTGAAGTATGTGCAATAGAATTAGGGTGATAATGTGATAAGAGCACTAAAGGAGGATCTCACACCCAAAGTGTAATTTCTCTTACACCATGTGCTTAATTGAGGTGCAAACTCCTAGGTGTCTTAATGACAAACTACTATGTAATGCATTATCCTAAGTAAGATTAAGTAAAGTGTAATTAGGAATATTTAATTACACCAACACCCCCCCTTAAGTGCAACTTAGGGGAATGCACTTAAACTCACAATGCAAGATCCATCCTAGATACTAGGCCATGTTAGGTACCCATGTACAATATGTAATGTAATACATGAAATGCAATAACTCTCATAAATTGGAGAAAGAGGGAAAACCTCATGGGAAAAAGTCTCCCCCAAAAAGAAAAAGGAAAACAAGATGCATGGATGGATAGAGTACTCAAGACCCCCCAATAACTACATACATCATGTATATACAAAGAATTATCCCCCCATAAGAAGGATAGTTGGAGACAAGATATTCCCCTCATAACCAAGAAGCTCCCAAGTTGATGAAGAGTACCTGCAAATAGTAGATAAGCCAATGCTTACAAGAAACATGTCTCCCCTTAGGAATAAATAGATACATCAAATGACGAAGAAGCCAATCCATGTGCAAATGGAAGGAGGAAGATGATGAAGGTCTCCATGTATGAATCTTTGAAGACTAAATAGGTATCTCCAAACTCAAATAATCTATCACCTCATGTGACAAATCAAGTGAAGAAGCAAAAGAATCAAGAGTTCCAATCTCCAAAGAAGGTGAAGGAGTATCCCCAACTATGATGCTATCATCAAAGGAAAGAGAAACCCCCTCATGTATGTCTCCCAAATCTGCATCATTAGAATCAACAAATGCTAAAGAGGTGTCCAAATAGTCATCCCATTATGCAAGATCTGAAACAATATGATCATCCTACTAAATAGTAGAGCCCGTGTCTGAGGAATCAGGAGGTGGAGGAGTACGAAGCTCAACACTTGTCTCAACAACAAAATGATTCAAGTGCCCAAAGTTCTCCTCATAACTATCCCTTGGAAAAGGGATATGTACATCATTAATATCATCATCATCATCATCATCATCATCATCATCATCATCATCAATAGAATGTGAAAAAGAATACAAGCGTGATTTATGATCAACAACTCCCGTAGCTATGACATCTCTAGTCTCCATGTCCCTAATGTAAACAAACTCAGGAATAAACTCAACAATTTTACCTTGTGCCCCATGTGTAATTTGGTAACTAGAAAGGAGATTAGTGGTCAAGGATGGTACACAAAGAACATCATTAAATGTCCTCTCTCCCATAGGAAAAGAATCTTTCCCACAAACTATCATGAATGTATTGTTACCCATCAAAATATTAGGAGAATTACAAGGCTCAATAAAAGAAAACATATCCATAAATGATGCCATATGATGTGATGCACCTGAATCAAGAAGTGGTTTACCTTGCTCAGGATGTGTGGAAGCCAATAGTGCTTGTCCTTTATCTTTACCTTTGGATGATGATGGAGATGTAGAAGATGCCAAATGTGTAGAAGGAGTAGACACTGATGAAGGCAACTTAATGTTGTGCTTCTAAATGATGTGAGTTAGCTCATCAATCTTCTTTTGAAAACTCTTATGCTCATCATGTCTTAGCTTTTTACAATATGCACATTTATCCCTCGTTCTTCCAGATGATTCCTCTCTTGAAGAGGACTTGGATTCAGTAGTATTGTGTGAAGAAGATTCATTACCTTTGTCATGAGGCTTAAGATCCTTATGTTGTTTCTTTCCTTTTCCATTAGAAGCCTTTGATGTGGACTCATTTGCAATTAATGCGTGATGTGTGGAAGGATTCAATTAACCCATGTGTGCCAACTTTGCTTGTTCCCTTGTGAGTTGAGCTACAAATTCATGAAGAGAAGGAGATTTGTATGCACTACCAAGAGCATCCATAGTAGCATAGAATGTAGAAACAAAGATAGAATAATCAGGACCTATCTTGGAAATAATAGAAAAGATCAATTGTTCATCCCCTTTAACAATGCCACATGTAGAAAGCTCCAATCTAATAGAATTCAACTTAGAGAAAAAGTCTTGAATATTGTCAAAATCACTAGGATTTAGACCTATGAGCTCATTCTCTAATTTGAATTTTCTCATTCTATCAGGTTTACCAAAGAGTCCTTCCAATATGACGCGAGCATCATGAGGATCTGTGCAAGATGCATTATGCAAGTGCAAATCACGAGAGATGGATGATCTAAGAGAGCCAAGTGCTTTATCCCTTCGATCAAACCACTTTCACCTTTCTACAACACCTATTTGTGGTTCTTGATCCTACCCAAAAGTCATTCTAAGAAATCCAATACTCAACAAATGATCACTTAAAGATACTTTCCATTCAAGTGTTAGAAAGTGAAGTCCACCAAGATAACTAAGAGGGGTGGGGGGTGAATCAGTTATCAAATAAAAACAACTGTTAATAACATTATTAGATTTCTCCCTCTGTCATCTTTCTTATGAATTTTTATAGCTTTGTTGTACTTTTCACAACTCTAGGTTGCTCCTAAAGTGTGACCTTTTCTGCATCAATTTGTCAAATACTCTTTGCAGCACATTTGATGTAGTGCTCCTAGCTTGACTAGGTAGCCTCAGTTAGGGGAAGCACCCCTAATTTAACTCTAAGATATTCATGAGCATCCTTAGGTAAAGCTTTGGTGAATATGTCTACTAGTTGTTCCTTTGTATTCACATATTCCATTCTCACCTCTTTATCTTGTACCAATTCCCTCAAGTAATGATACTTGAAGGCAATATGTTTGGTCTTTGTGTGCATCACTGGGTTCTTTGATATGTTGATAGAACTTGTGTTGTCACAATATATGACAACTGGTTCAGTGATCTCTTCTTTCATGTCTTTCAACAGTTTCTTTATCCATACCAGGTTTGAATAGTTTACTACACTACATACTCGGCTTTAGTTGTAGATTGGGAAATGTAATTTTGCTTCTTGCTTGTCTAGGAAACTAATCTCTGTCCAAGAAAGAAAGCTCCACCACTATTGCTTTTTTTGTCATCTACATTTCCTGGCCAATCTACATCAGTATAGACTCTCAGTTCAAATTTTTCATGGTTCTTGTAGTACAGTCCAAAGTCTTCTATCCCTTTCAGATATCTCATTATCCTCTTCACAGCCATCATATGACTTTCCTTAGGATTAGCAAAGAACACTACTACATTTGACCTCATTTTTCTACCAAAATTTTTGACCATCAATTAAAAAGGTTTAGGTTGGTCAGATTATAGAAGGAAAACTTTCCCTTTTTTTTAAATCCATGCCCATGTTGGTCAAAATTTCGACCAACATGGGCATAACTTTAAAAAGAAAAAAGATGTTGTATCTCATTTCATTATTTGGTTTTAACTTGGAGCATGTGAAGGAGCTGGAGCCTACAATTGTTTTAACTATTATTTGGTGAGAGTTTTAGGAGGACCCCCTACGAGGGTTGCCACTGTTATTTGGTGTAAAAGGAGGACTGCCTGTAAGGATTTCCTTACTCTACATTTGTCTGGTATTGTTTTATGAATCTATGCTATTGGTACTTGTTGGTTACCTACTTAGGGCCCGTGAGAAATGTGCCAGGGCATTATGTATTGTGTATTTGCTGGCACATTTTTTATCACTATTTATATACATTTGATTCAAAATTAGTGACTCAAAAAAAACTTACAAAACCCTAAATTTCTGAATCACTGCATCATGTTACCGTCTAAATGTACTAGTGTTAGGTTTATGATTGCTATAGATCCTTCAATATTGATCATGTTCTTTTTCTTCGTGTTGTCACAATGAACAAGTATGCAATACATTGAACAAATAGTGTTTTCTCACTGCTTTCGACACTCCTGTTGATTACCAGTTAGCCCGTGAGTTTTCCATGGCGTCTATGCTATGTTTATTGCTATACTTGTGCCATGTTAATACTGTTGTGGTATCTTGCTTACTGTCCCTTTCTCTGCTCATAAACAGCCAAGGAGTTAGACCCTTGGCATCGTGGACCCTTTGTCCACTCACTAGTTTTACTCGTCTAGAGCTCGTGAATTTTCCATCATTCTTATTTGTTGTTTACCACATGGCACTGTGTGATAGTTTTATGCATTAAACCCGTTGTTGACATATGTGGCATTGTAGAGGTCCTTCATTAATTTTTTACTCATTGTTATGTGTGGTCATGATTATCATGATGCCCATGAGATATATGCATTTTGGTATCATTGATTTGTGCTTGACCATTGGCATGCTTCAGCTATATACACTCATTGCACTGGTATAGAATTCATTGTTTATTATGGACATTGTTATTTATCTTTGACGACCCGTAAGCAAGGCCAAGACGCATTGTTGATGGTTTGATACCATGCCTTTGATCCATAGGTTAGGGCATTGTCTTGATTCATCCTTGCTTGGAGCACGCCTTTTGAATCATAACACCATTCATTTTGCTATTGTGTTTATCTTTATGGCATTATGCTTTCATGTTTTGGGTTCGAGTTGCGAGTGTTCACTATATTGCATACTTGTTCGTTGTTTGGATTATAATCACTTCACTACCTTTTGTAGTTGTTTCAAGATAGTTTCTATGTTCTATAACATTGTTCTTTGCTCCTTTCAATGATTGTCCTCTTGAAAGATTCTTAAATGCCTTGATGACTGTCAATAAATGATCCTTGTAGCACTGCACCATTGATTCATGCTTTTGATTTCTACCACTATCCTTTAGCATGTCCTTTATATTGTTTTGATCCAATTCATGGATAACATATCATTGTTTTTGGCCATTGAGTGTGCTTTGTATAGAGCTCTATCATTGAAGTGCCTTCTTATGCACTTTTTCTTCAATGTTTTCATAAACATGAATAGATACCTTTTATATTATCTCTGACTATTTCTATGCATAGAATCACTACCATTGTTTTACTTATTGTAGTTTAATTAAGAAGCCATTTGTTATTTGTGATATTGAAAACATCAATTCACTGTCATGAATGATGAATGCCTACTCAATAAAACTACAAACATGTTGGGTTAAAACCTTGTGGGAGCCCATTTTACCCTACATGCTGTGGCATTTGATGTTATGAGCATTTTTATCATCTATAAGAATAGTCATACACTTACATAGTGAAAAAACATGTTAGATTAAAAAAATTCAGAATTGAATGGATACTGATGATAGAAACCATAAATGAAGATAAAAAACCATAAAATAAAAGAAACCATAAAATGAAGATAAAAAAACTATAAACCATAACCAATCCTTCTACCAACACCTCAAATAAGAAACACTATTTCAAGTATGATCTCCTCCAAAACACCCCAAATGAGAAGCCATTATGACACCCAAATAGAATGACGATTCCGAGGACTATCATTTATAAAATTCATCACAAGCTAGCATCTAATTTGTAAGTGTGTTCCATCAAATAGAATGACAATTCCAAGGACTATCATTTATATAATCATTAATCCAAGTAATCTTTACAAAGAGAGATGTCTTCCATGACAATATCTCTCTTATACTTCCACTAGGCCACTTCCATATTTTCTTTCACCTAAGAATTCTTACACTTATGTGACTTTGTCCTTGTTCCATCCCTTGCTTGCAATATATGCTCCTGCCACTCAACTTAGATCACACATAAGGGATATGTATCAAGTCATATCAACCCGTATGTGAAAGCATCCTCAGTCATTTTGGCTTAAGTTATTGTAGGTTGCATAAACTTGTGCATGTTAAGAGGGACTTACACCCAATATCATGGCAATTTCCCCATCTTACAACTACACCTTGGCTTGCTGGACCTACACTAACCTACTTGATTTTCATTTGATGGATTTTTCTTTCAATTAATTTTCATTCATTCTTGAATTGATCCAATGTATGAGTGCTTCTTGTGTGAAATTGTAGAAACTATCACTTATAAAAGTTTTAAGTATATATGCAGGTTGGGTGTACAGAGGCCATCTTATATCATGGGAAAGGACCATTTGGATTCAATAATATTTCTTTTTTAATTTGTATGAAAAGTGATTCATATTTTCATCAAATACTCTTAGAAGTTAAGAAATTACTGAATTTGTTATAATCTACTACTTAATTAATCAAGTGATAGTCAGTAGGAAGGAAATTTTGCATAAAACACAATAAAAAATCAGAAATTCAAACTGAGACACCGGATTTTCTAATGGAAAATCTTGGAGTGGCAAAAAAATCTAGTCCATTTTCTTTCTTTTTCTTCTAGTATGGCAGTTGTTGCTCACCAATGGCCAAGGCTCTTTCTTTTGATTGAATGTGAAACATTTTAGGCTATCCAAGATCTCTTCTTGTTCTTTTTCCTTCCAATTTAGATTAGGCTACAAAATGGGAGCTCTAGGAGTTTAGATGGTCATTTATTTTGTTTTTAGCAACTCCTGCTCAATTGTAGGTGCCAAAGACTTTTACTCTATCCTTATAGGACATCTCATATCAGAATAATGTTATAGTAATTTTCTCCTAAAATTTATAGTGAAATCTCCTTGATCTAATCTACTACAAAATCTAAAACTAATAAATGAGATTGCTACTTCTGCACACCATACAATTTATTATGAGGGGGTATGGCATGTAAGTAAAATGTTGGAAATCAAACTAAACCTTTCTTTTTTGATCTCAAAAGTTAGAGGATGAGACTAAAAATAATTTACCTTACCATTGATATTTCTATTTATATAGCTAAATTATAACATGAATTAAACTGGAATGCCTTCCACTAATTAAAAGAAAGTGAAATGGATTCACACAACAGTAATGAATGTAAACTATTTTCAAGTAATGAAAACGTAAATTCATTGGTAATCTGACAGTCACTGCCCGTGAGGGTACAATCTGACTATTCTATTGAAAAATATTTATTTTTATGGTTGATATGGATCCAAATGATTGCTAGGGTATGGTGCTGCATATCATTGGAGTTATGAATAGTTTTGTGCAGGTTTGAAAGTGTTTTTGGGTCCTCTGGACATGACTGTCCCTGTACAATTAGGGTATACACCAGTCATATTAGATAGATGCAAAGATTGGATTTAAGATTGTTTCCTTTTCGTAATTTGGATTTAAGATAGATGCTATGAAATTAATTTGGGTTTTCTTCTTTATTAAACATCTAGGGTACAGTCAGTTTAATAGTAGTTTGACATAAAATATATGAAGGCTACATAGTTTATCTTAGGGATAGAGATAATTTAATTTTAACTTTGGTTGTGTTAACAGAACTATATTGACTTTATTTTGTAGTTGTTTAACATGAGATTTTGTAGATTAATAGGAGTTCACAGATACTACTGTGCCGTAGTTGCCCATCTATAACTAGTGAGATGCACATAACTCATGTACATCATGCTAGTGTGCTTGGATACCTTGTATACACTATTTTTCATTAGACTAGACATTATCCAAATAGTGAGTATTTATATAAAGTGCTATAACACACATGCGGTCCTCCTTTTACACCAATTAATAACAATGACAACCCTCACAGGTGGTTGGATAATGTCTAGTCTAATCCAAGCACACTAGCATGAGGTACATGAGTTATGCTCATCTCACTAGATATAGATGGGCATTAATGCTCAATGGAATGATACATTCCCATAAAAATGTGAACTCCTATTAATCTACAAACTCTCATGTTAAACAACTAAAAAATAAAGTCAACATAGTTAGATAATTTAATTTTAACTTTGGTTGTGTTAACATAACTATACTGAATTTATTTTGTAGTTGTTTAACATGAGAGTTTGTAGATTAATAGGAGTTCATAGATACTAGTGTGCCATAGTTGCCCATCGATAACTAGTGAGATGCATGTAACTCATGTACCTCATGCTAGTGTGCTTGGACACCTTGTATACACTATTTTTCATTAGACTAGACATTATCCAAATAGTCAGTATTTATATAAAGTGCTATAACACATAGGCAGTCCTCCTTTTACACCAATTAATAATAGTGACAACCCTCACAGGCGGTTGGATAATGTCTAGTCTAATCCAAGCACACTAACATGAGGTACATGAGTTATGTTCATCTCACTAGATATAGATGGGCATTAATGCTCAATTGAATGATACGTTCCCATAAAAATGTGAACTCCTATTAATCTACAAACTCTCATGTTAAACAACTACAAAATAAAGTCAACATAGTTCCTTTAACACAACCAAAGTTAAAATTAAATTATTCGAAAAAGGTTTTGTGTTTTGAGTTAATTGGTTTATGTAAATCTATTTCAGCAACCGTTATCTTGAATCTACAATAGAACAATAGTGGTGAATTTATGATTATTATAATCATATGATTATATGTTATAATATTTATGTAATAAATGTAGTAACAATGGTGCGGTGCATTATTGATATAGGCTCAATGGCTCTTGTCAATGTGCCAAACTATCAATGTGGTGGTGGGCAGTATGTGTTGAAGACTTCATGGACATAGGGAAACCATGGATGACAATTTTGGTACTAACCAAATATAAAAAAAGGTTGCTAATGTGTATATTTATAATGTTTCTAATGTAAATGCTATTCATTATATTATAAGAACTAATGTAGATTGGGCATCATAGGGAAATAATGGCTACTGATACTTTAGTTGGGTTGATGACAACTCATCTACATCTATCCGCCCATCTCCACTTATCCATGATGAAGGATTTGAGTGAAAAATGTGTCATGCTAGGGAAAATGCAAAAATTATATTTTTATGATGCCTTCTCTATATTGTAATCACATATCTTTATTGCGACCATATGCGGAGATGACCTCAGGAATTATTCAGTTTAGTATTTTCATATTGTAACTAATATTTTAATATGGATATGGCATAACTTCTCTTTGCCTCAAGTGCGCATATATATGGTTTACACATTTTTTTACAATAATTCTTCATGTTTATGGATCAGGTGAGCCCCAATCTGCTATTAATCATTTCCATTTAAGGCTTATCATTTCCATTAAGGTTTACATTCAAAATTTGATTACAATAAGATCAATATATGACTAATTAAATAATTGAGAGAGTTTGGATCAACATTTGATTATATAAGTCATACCTAGCACGAGAGAGAGAGAGAGAGAGAGAGAGAGAGAGAGAGAGAGAGAGAGAGAGAGAGAGAGAGAGAGAGGAATGATGAGGATATTGATGCTCTACTTAGCCGTTATCCTTGAGAATAGAATTTTCAACATATTATTATCATTCTATTTCTTTGTTGTAAACTTGCCATTGGTTCAGTTTTGTAAAAAAAAATTGTGTTAACATGCCATTGGTTTTGTTTTGTAATTTGTTTTTTGTTGTACACATGTCATTGGTTCAGTTTTGTAATTTTTTTTTAGGAACAATCTGGCCAAGGGCCAGATAAATACTACTCGCAATCTCATTGCCAAAGTGGCCAAAGACTATGTTAGGCTTATAAAATATGGGGATTCTCTTTACCGTTGCAAATCTTTGAAGGTTGTTGCACTTGGACAGATATGTACCATTATTAAGAGAATTGGACCGAGTTTGGCTTACCTCAAATAGGTGAGGTAAGAGTTCTGTGGGTACCCTAATGTTGGCAAGAGTTCTTATTGTAGTTTGTAATAAGATTGATTTGCAACCACTAGATACACTACCGTAGGAGGATGCAAAATTGGTTACGGAGATGAGATATGAGGCTGGGAAAAATATGGGTGGGTTCTTTGGGAATCAAGAGGGGGGGATGATGGCATGCTACTATCTATGAGTGCTTTGAAAGAAGAAGGGGTGATTGCGGTGAAGAATGCGACATGCAAGAGGTTGTTGGAGCAAAGAGTTGAAATTAAGATTAAGTCGAAGAAGATCAGTAATTGTCTCAATAGGATTCATGTTGCAATGCCCAAGCTATGAGATGGGAAAGAGAGGCCCCCTTGTATTCCTCAAGCTATTTTGGATGCCAGGGTGCATGCTGCCAAGGAGGCCATGAAGCTAGAGAAGGATATTGAGAATGAAAATGGTGGGGCTAGAGTTTACTCTACAAGCTTGAAGAAGCCTTGAAGAAGTGGTATATTTTGGAAAATGAAGAGTGGAAAGAAGATGATATTCCTGAGATCATGGATGGACACAATGTTGCAGACTTTATTGATCCAGATATCTTGTAGAGGCTTGAAGAACTGGAGAGGGAAGAAGGGATTAAGATGGTAGCTAAGGGTGATGAGGATGATGAGATGGGGAAAGTGGAGTTGAATCCTGATGAAAAGGACGCTCTGGGTGCAATTAGTAAGAAGAAGAAGATGCTTATCATCGAACATAGATTAAAGAAGAGTACTGTAGAGAGCTGAGAAACATAAATCTAGATTTCACAATAGCTGACAAACATAATTGTAGGCATCATGGTCACATTTTTTTGGAGACAACATAATTGAGTTGTATACCCAGATGATGGAGAGCAACTTCTGCTCCTCTGATTCTAAGTTGACACTGCGGGATCCAAAGACCATAGATAAGGAATAAATTTAGAGAGTGGAGGAGGGTCATAATGACCAAAATAATACAGGACAAACCTCAAGTTGAATGAGGCAATTGCAAACATTTTAATAGATTTTTATTATTAAATAATGAAATTTGCATATACTAGTGTTCTAAGCCCCCTCATTACATGATTTATTATTTTAAGCCCCCTTTGACTTATGCATCTAGAAAATGAAACTACAACCCATTGGGATTGAGACAAACCTTATAGAACAACAATAGCTAAGAAGGATCGCTTGCCAACATATGTTGAATACATCTATTTCTCATGAATACAAGGTCCTCCAACAAATGTATTCAATAGATGTTGGCAAGCGATCCTTCTTAGATGTTGTTGTTTTATAAGGTTTGTCTCAATCCCAATAGGTTGTAGTTTCATTTTATAGATGTGTAAGTCAAAGGGGCTTACAATAATAAATCATGTAATGAGGGGGCTTAGAACACTAGTATATGCAAATTTCATTATTTAATAATAAAAATCTATTAAAATGTTTGCAGTTTCCTCATTTAACTAGTTGAGGTTTGTCCTGTATTATTTTTGTCATTATGGCCCTCCTCCGCTCTCTAAATTTATTCCTTATCTATGGTCTTTGGATCCCGTAGTGTCAACATGGAACTGGAGGAGCATAAGTTGCTCTACATCATCTGGGTATACCACTCAATTACGTTGTCTCCAAAAAAATGTGACCATGATGCCTACAATTATGTTTCTTAGTTGTTGTGTCCCAAGACCCCTTATGACCCTTTATGACCATTTAAAATCCCTACGAATATATCTTAGAGGTCTTAAAATATCGTAAAGGGTCATACGAAGCTCCTAGGAGGGTCCAGATGAGTTTCCACCTTCACGTGGTTGGCCCTGTTAAGTAGAGAATGTTAAACTATTCTCGAAACAAAGAGAAGCTCAATAATTTAAGGTCTCAATCCATAGACAAATTAAATTAGACTTACTATCCAAATTGGTACATTGATGAGAATCAATGATGGGGAGTTTTTAGATTCTGAGAAGACGTATATGCAGTGGAGGCCATAAGGGATTTTTGTGGAGATTTTCTAGATGTGGAGATTTGCTAGAGTGGCTATATACATACGAGGGTTTCCAAATTGAGTACCAGTGCATAGATTATGATTCAGTAACCTACATCTATAAAACCTTCACAAATATCCCTTCTTTGGCCTCCACTCATACCTCTTCTTAGAATCTAGAAACTTTGGATACTGTTTCTCATCCATGGATGAAATGTGCTAGTGATCGTATAAATTACTTAAAACTAGTAAAGGGTGCTAGGAACAACCTCTGGATTACGAAGGGATTCCATTCTAGTGTAGGAGGTGTATTCAAATAGGGCATCATGGTGGAAAGATGTCTCACACCATCATTATACGGTGGAGAAGAAGTTGAAGAAACAAAAGAGTTTTTATCAAGCTGTGCATGGTGAGACATCGAATCAGGAAATTGGAAATGCATGTAAAGTGACCACTGTTACAAAGGGAGTGCATGGTTTGGATGATGGGAAGAGTGCTAGAAAGGTAGCAACCACATCAAAGGTTAGATAAAAGAAAAGACCGATTGGGTGCCGAGACCAGAGGGAAAAGAAAAGAATGTAGCTATCATTGGTTCAGGCCAGGTTCTAACCCAATATGATTGGTGTCGAACATTCTACGATTAACTTTGGTTGTGTTTATAGAACTATGTTGACTTTATTTTTTAGTTGTTTAACATGAGATTTTGTAGATTTGGGGTCACAGTTAGTGATTGGGAGAGCCCTGTTTTGGCACCAGTCATGTAGTACAAGCACTAGAATTGAGTTTTTTGGCATAGGCTAGTAATTTTTTGTATATCAACATGTGATAGAGTTTGGGGATTTTTTGGTATTTAAATACATCTGTGGGATGTATTTCAAAGTTCGGATATATGGGAAGAATGGTTGTGAAAAAGATATTTCTATTTTTCATTATGAGAAGATCTAGAGTGATTTTGAGTCATAGAGGAAATGCCCTAATCCTTCAAAAAGTGCTATTTTGACAAGTTCTGATCACTTGAGGGACAAAAAATTATCTATTGAGTTGAAAAGAAAATCAACAGAAGACATTGAAAATGAAGTGAAAATTATCTCTATTATATTACAGTCTCCTATACTCTACAAGTATGTTTGATAGGGGTTCAAGAAACCCATCTATTATTGTCTAAAGGATATTTTGGGTTTCTGTATTTTGCTACGTATTTTTTAATAACAGTGTTTAGATGGTTCTTAAGGTAATGTTGCTTATTTTATGTGAAAATTTGTTCTGCAAACAACACTGAACACATTTGTAGATAAACTCAAATTACCAAGAACAAATGTTTATCTACAAGTGTGTTCGATGTTGTCTGCAAAAAAAATTTTCACATAAAATAAGCAACATTACCTTAAGATCCATCTAAACACTATTATTAAAAAATATGTAACAAAACACAGAAACCCAAAATATCCTTTAGACAATAATAGATTGGCTTCTTGCACCCCCGTCAACAGACTTGCAGAGTATAGGAGATTGTAATATAATATAGATAATTTTCACTTCTGTCTTCTATTGATTTTATTTTCAACTCAATAGATAATTTTTTGTCCCTCAAGTGATCAGAACTAGTTGAAATAGCACTTTTTGAAGGATTACGACATTTCCTTTATGACTCAAAATCACTCTAGATCTTCTCAGAATGAAAAATAGAAATATCTTTTTCACAGCCATTCTTCCCATATATCTGAACTTTGAAATACATCCCACAGATGTATTTAAATACTAAAAAATCCCCAAACTCTATCACATGTTGATATACAAAAATTTCCCAGCCCATGCCAAAAAACTCAATTCTAGTGCTTGTACTGCATGACTGGTGCCAAAACAGGGCTCTCCCAATCGCTGACTGTGACCCATTGGCAACAAGAACTCGAATGAGTGTGGACACCTGAAGATAAATATTAGATATGGGAAAGGCACCTACAACAATAGAGGCAATGGTTGTAGATACAGATGAGGATATCCCAGAAATCCCTAATATAATAAATATGATGAAGAAAAAATTAAAAAGAGTAATGGACAAATTATTACTATTTTGGAAGATGCAAATCCAACTGAGGAGATGCTAAAGAGGACATATGAATTGATGGCCTGAGCGCGTCATCTTGAAGTAAGCAATAATGAATCTTTAGTTATAACAAAAGTTCAATAAAGGTTTATATTTTATACTCTTTTATGTCGTGAACTAAAATATGTATGTGTTCTTGTTAAATGATTTTTTGCTTGCTCAATTACCTAGTCATGGACATCACAGTGAGGCCGATAGTAGCATCATGCAAAATAGTAATAATTTTTGCATTGACTCTTTTTAGTTTTTTCTTCACCATATTTATTATATTAGGGATTTTTGGGATATCCTCATTTGTATCTACAACTATTGCCTTTGTTGTTGCAGGTGCTTTTTCCCTATCCTGAACATCAAATTGTGACAAAAATATCAGTAAAACTATCATAAAATTGACGTTAGTTTAAATGGTATATTAGAGTCATAAACTTGAGGTTAGTTTAAATGGTATATAGTACTTACCACCCTCATGATAGTAACTTTGTTTGTATCTATGCAATTTAAATGGTAATCTATTAGCAGTTCTTCCCCTGCACTTATTGTTTTTATCACACATACAAAAACTTGATTCCCCTCATGCACCTCAAGTATGCAATTGGGTTTCTTATTAGTTGAGGAAGGTCACGTACTATTTATAAAACCCACAAAAATAAATAATTTCTTAAAAATGCTCTTTGATAAAACTTGTTTCATTAACTTTGTTGGATAACGAAAGACCGTTGTTTTAAGTAATTATCTATGAATGTTGTGTATTAATATTGAATTATATGTCATGTTAATGAATATTGTTATGTGGTAATGAATTCTTGATTAGTGTTTCGTATTAATGAATGTTATGTGATTGTATTGATTGAATGTTATAGGTCATAAATGGATGAATGAAGTGTGTAATATTTATATGTTAATGGGGAATTTAGATTGATGTTAGGGGGAGGGGGGGTGAGGCCAGATGAGCTTCCACCTTCACGTGGTTGGCCTTTTTAAGTAGATAATATTAAAGTATTCTCGAAACCAAGTGAAGCTCAAACTAACATACCTTCATTATTTAATCAATTTCATTCATTCTAGGTCTTTGCTCATAAGTGCATTTTGAATGTGTCATTTTCAGGAAACTATCAAATAAAAAACAAGAAGGGCCAATAGTCAACTTCTCATTGTCATTATCTAGCATGATTCAACTTCATTTTGTGTAAGTATTCTCGTATTGAATGCATTAACCTTTCTTGGCCTAATGTGGATTATTTCATTGGTTTGTGTTTTTGAGTAGGTGAAGTGTTAAATCAGTTCCTATCTTCTGTTCTTGATTTGTTCAAACTGCAGGAGGGCTTGATAGATATACTCAACATAGAATTGACTACTAGTCTAGGCAATTGAACACACTAAGTCTTTGGCTTGAGAGAAAGAGTTGGGTAATGTTGTTTCTGGAGACCTGTGTAATTTTCCTCAATGGCCTCTTTTTTTTTAACAAGTTATTATAGATAATACCTTCGATGAAGGAATTGATGTACCACATGTAAACCAAAATCCATGCTTAATGCCATTTTATGCAGTTCCTAAGTCATGTTGTTTTGAGCTATGCTGATTGAAAGGGATTTATTTGTAGCTATTCTATTTCTAGCATCATGCATCAATTTGTAAAATGGGTCATACTAGAAGAAAGCCATAATTTACAAATAATACAATTGCTCAGATATTAGTTGGATCTATAAGTAGCCTAATACACCCACATGAATAAATTTACTTGATGTCCCCTTAGGATTTACTTAAGGAAACAGTCCTTATGTGCTAAAAAATTAGTTATTTTATTGTTGTAATTGTAGACGAGTATATGCATGAATTCAATGACAAGAACTAAACATTAAGAAATAGAGAAATAACAAAAGATAATACTGCAGAGAAGCATGATGTGGTGAAAAATCTTGCACAAAAAGGTTGTAACTTCCCTTGACACTTTCTCCTTGTGAAGTTACAAGCTTACTGCCCTTCCCAGCCCTTCAAGGTCACCAATCAACAAGTACCAAAAGGTATAAACATAAGTTTTACCATAATTCACCAATCAACAATATCTCCCATTCATCTACTTAAATACTTCAAATGTAGAATTAATGCAATACTATAATCAAATTTACACTATTGATCAAAATTACAAAACGTTGGGTTACAATAATCAAGAAAGTTTGAATGCCTCTCTGTTTAATTCCTTGCAAATGATGACAACGTCAGAAAGCCTACTTCCTCAAATAATGTCTTTAATGCACTCAAAGTGCTAAAATGTTGTCTAACCAAGCAAATGATTTAGATATTGTTCACTTTATGCTTTTGACTAAAATAAAAAAACATGGAGTTACACTAATCAAGGAGAAGATTAAATGCCTATCTATTTAGGTCTTTGCAAATGATGACTTGATGCAGTTAAGTATCAAGCACCTAGTGAAGGGTGGCTAATCCAAGAAGCTATGCATGCACACTGATGATCTCTTAAAAGTAGAATTACAACTCTGAATAACAACATTCCATTTCTTCATTGGTCAAATCTATTGCAATCTTTTTAATGATGGTTCTCTTTATGATGTTTGTATTTTTTTGGATTTTCATTTGACCATCCTCTATGGTTATTAATTGACTTATCTTGTGCACACTGTTGCTCATCCAATGCCCTGGTGTGCAAAATGTTTAGTTGGATTCCACAAACATTGTATAAAATTTTTCTGTCATTCTTATCTAGTAAATCTATTTGTGTCCATTGAGTCCTATTATTCCCTTGAAGGTTTTATTGGGTAATATAAGTTATGGAGCTTTGTTGGTTGACTTTTTTTCTGAAATGGTGTGGGAACTATTTGAAACATGGGCATTGCTCTTGGAAGGGTTTACATTTCTTATAAATTTTTTTGTAACTTTTAAGCTCTATGATAATGCTTATCATCCTTATATGGCATGCAAATGAATCCAAGAAGGAAGCTTTCAAGAAATATTTGGAGTCAAGCAGTGTGCTTGGTACCCTCACAAAAGGTCTCCATGATTTCTATTTTTGTACTTGTATTGAACAATGAATGCAAGGCTAACATTTTTCTTAGGCTTGTTATAGAATTCATTAGTTTCTTACGAGAACAATCATTTAAATCATAAAGAAGCTGAACCTTATGTTTTCTTTGAGAAGTTCTAGATGGCTATCTTTTTGGGCTAAATCAAATCTAATTTTTTTTGTTGTAGTTCTTGTTGCTTTGTATGAGGAGAACCAAAAAACCTCGGTGGAAATTGAGTAAACTTTTGAATTAGATATTTTATTTCATTATAACAAATTGTGTGTTTATCGACATAGATGAAATTGTGGCAGCAAAATAATTTATTATAAGAATGCATGGATAGGACATAGTTGTGGAAATTCACAAAAAAAGTGTGATTAATTGGCATTCATCCTGGACACCAATTTGTTCATTTAAAATATTGTGAGTTTTTAGTTTAACTGGTTAACCCAACTATTGATCCCCTTTTTAGTGATTTCATTAGAAAAATCCATTTTTTAAGATAAAAAGATGATTTTTTGGTAAATTTTTTAATGGTTTATGGGATTTTTTTTTCTCGTTTGTGGCATTCTTTTTGTTCTAAGTTTTCCTAATCCTTACCCATTTTTTTCCTAATTAATTGAAAAAAATACACCGCTCTCACTTTATTTCAGAGATTACACAATCCACATTTCTGCCGAGAGATATGAACCCTCCTTTGCTCCATGAAGGGACATAAAATGAAACTAGTGCTTCTTATGCAAAGTATTGTCTCTGAGCGAGAAGCTAGCTTAAGTTGATAAAAATACCTC
Source organism: Chamaecyparis obtusa (assembly GCA_027943335.1). Lineage (NCBI taxonomy): Eukaryota > Viridiplantae > Streptophyta > Pinopsida > Cupressales > Cupressaceae > Chamaecyparis > Chamaecyparis obtusa. The sequence goes on from BSBK01000094.1 coordinate 481,693, forward strand.
ATGCCTTTGATGCCTCCAACCTCCAATATTAACCTGTTATACTTTATTAATTTGATATTGTATTAGACTCTTTGAGAGAAAACGTCCAAAATATCTATTAGGTATAACATGGATAGCTTCAAGAACACAAATGTTATGTGAAGCAGCCATATGTAAAGGTGAACTTTTGAGTAGCAATACCCTCAAAATAAAACATCTCTTCTCTTACAAACTTTGAATTTGAAAAATAAATTCTCCTTGAGACATACTTCTCTAACTTATTATATCTAATTTAGAACAAGTACCCTAAAAAAATTCATAGGCCCATACAAGACACCCACCAAAATATAGACCATCAATTTATAGAACCCTTGCAAGATATCCCAAGGAACGATAGGTAGTGAAAACCAGATAGATAGAAAAAAGAACATAACCACATGTTGCCTCTCCTATTTGAGGTAAGCCAAACTCAGTACAATTCTCTTAACAATGGTACATATCCATCCAAGTGCAACAACCTTCAAAGATTTGCAGCGGTAAAGAGAATCTCAATAGTTGGGTAAGATTTGCAGCGATAAAGGGGATCAATAGTTGGGTAAGCTAAAATTGGTCCAATTCTCTTAACAATGGTACATATCCATCCAAGTGTAGCAACCTTCAAATATTTTATCAACCTAACATAGTCTTTGGCCACTTTGGCAATTAGATTGCAAGCAATATTGATTTGGCCAAGGGCCAACTTGTAGTGATCTTTATCATATAAAACATTTAGTAGATCTCCATAAAATGGATGCACATCATCTTGGTGGGGGAAATCGTCTTGGTAGATCTCCATAAAATGGATGCACACCATACCTATTAGTTGAACTAGACTTTCTTTGTTGTAGAATTGATTTAGTATAGAATATTTTCCAGTGGGATTTTTTTTTAAAAAGCAAGGTTTTCATAGCATTATCTACCACTTGAGCAAAAGTTTCCATAGCTAAATTTCCTTGCCACAGTTAATGTTTCTCTTAAGACTTACAATTTAGTAAGTCCTCGGTTAAAGGGCGATAAACTAAATAAAGTTTCAAACATATGAATAGATAAAACTCATACAAGTAAAAGTTGAAGCCAAATTGAATAGCATTGGCTATTTGTCAGCGGAAGGTCCCTGCTAGAATAGATACATTTGTCACTTCATTAAGATGACAATTGTGTACTAAGTTTCCTAACTGTATAAGTCATCGTCATCTTTATTATCTATTGTAGCAAATACATCCAAAGCACCAGAAGAAGCACCAGGAAACCAAAATTTAGAACCAAAGCCTCGAGATTATTGTAGTGTTTGTGCAAAGGCTTGATACTTTCAAATATTGACATCACTGACACTTCTTTGGGCATATTTCATTGACTCCTCAAAATGAGCAGTCTTTATTTCAGCTACCTTATCACTATCATCCTCATCCATTGCCTCGGGGTTCTCACTTATTTTTCTTTCACGTTCAATATCCTATAAAAGTGTAGAGGAAAGAGAACATGACAAATTGAAATAATAAGATACAAGTTGAGGAAAATTGACTCAAAAAATGTAAAATTCTAACAAACCAGTTCAAAAAAAACCATTAAGAAATTCATAACCAAATCTAGTTTGCAAAAGCCACCACAATTGAAACTCTCCTAATATTTTCTCTAATAGCATACTTGCAAGCCTGCTGAAAAATATTTGTAATATCTCATCAATAAATATAATGGATGGGGCATTCTTCTCAGCCTCCTCAAAAGCCTTCCAAAGATTGCTTTCACTTTCTCCAGCCAACTTTAATATGATCTCAATTCCATTGATATAGAAAAAGAAGGCACCGGTTTCATTTTCCACTACCCTAGAAATTAAAGTTTTCCCAGAACCAGGAGGCCCATAGAGCAGAATACCCTTTGGAGGCTCCACACCAATAGATTTGAAGAGTTTTGGGCATCTAAGAGGAAGGTCTACCAATTCACAGATCACCAGCCATAGCCTATCTCTCAAATAGTTCAAACAAAATGAAAAAACCCACAATTTCACATAGAGCAGAGAAGATGGATTGCTAGAGCCCAAAGCAGTCTGGAAAATAGAATGAGTAGGGACCTGCTAGCAACAAGAAGCAAAATAAGTGTGGACACCTGAAGATAAATATCTAGATTAATCATAGATCAAGATGCAGTTGGTGATTAGTCTGGATATTTATCTTCAAGCACCAGCAGAAGCACCAGAAAATTGAAATTCAGAACCAAAGCCTTGAGATTGTTGTAGTGTTTGTGTAAAGGATTGATACTTTCAAATATCAGCATCACTGACACTTCTTCAGGCATATTTTATTTACTCCTCAAAATGAGTAGCCTTTATTTCAGCTACCACCTCATCACTATCATCCTCATCCATTGCCTCAGGGTTCTCACTTCTTTTCCTTTCATGTTCAATATCTTGTAAAAGTGCAGAGGAAAGAGAACATGACAAATTGAAATAATAAGATACAAGTTGAGGAAAATTGAATAAAAAAATGTAAAATTCTAACAAACCAATTCAAAATAAACCATTCAAAAATTCATAGCCAAATCTAGTTTGCAAAAGCCACCACAATTGAAACTCATCTTCTCAATATTTTCTCTAATAGCATACTTGTAAGCCCGCTGAAAAATCTTTGTAATATCTTATTAATAAATATAATGGATGGGGCATTCTTCTCAACCTCCTCAAAAGCCTTCCAGAGATTGCTTTCACTTTCTCTAGCCAACTTTAACATGATCTCAGGTCCACTGATACAGAAAAAGAAGGCATCGGTTTCATTTTCCACTACCCTAGCAATTAAAGTTTTCCCAGAACCAAGAGGCCCATAGAGAAGAATACCCTTTGGGGGATATACACCAATAGATTTGAAGAGTTGTGGGCATCTAAGAGGAAGCTCTACCAATTCACGGATCACTAGTCAAAGCCTATCTCTCAAATAGTTCATACAAAATGAAAAAACTCATAGTTTCATGCAGAGAATAATAGATGGATTGCTAGAGACCAAAGCAATCTAGAAAATAGAATGAGCAAGGACCTACTGGAAACAAGCAATATAATGAGTGTGGACACCTGAAGATAAATATCTAGACTAATCACCGATCAGGATGTCATTGGTGATTAGTCTGGATATTTACCTTCAAGCACCAACAAAAGCACTAGGAAATTGAAATTTAGAACCAAAGCCTCAAGATTATTGTAGTGTTTGTGCAAAGGCTTGATACTTCTAAATATCAGCATCACTAACACTTCTTTGGGCATATTTCATTGACTCCTCAAAATGAGCAGCCTTTATTTCAGCTACCTCGTCACTATCATCCTCATCCATTTCCTCGAGGTTCTCACTTCTTTTTATTTCACGTTCAATATCTTGTAAAAGTGTAGAGGAAAGAGAACATGACAAATTGAAATAATAAGATACAAGTTGAGGAATATTGAATCAAAAAATGTAAAATTCTAACAAACCAATTAAAAAAAAACCATTAATAAATTCATAACCAAATCTAGTTTGCAAAAGCCGCCACAATTGAAACTCACCTTCTTAATATTTTCTCTAATAGCATACTTGCAAGCTTGCTCACAAATCTCTATAATATCTAATCAATAAATATAATGGATGGGGCATTCTTCTCATCCTCCTCAAAATCCTTCCAAAGATTGCTTTCACTTTCTCCAGCCAACTTTGACATGATCTCAAGTCCATTGATACAAAAAAGAAGGCACCGGTTTCATTTGTCACTGCCCTAGCAATTAAAGTTTTCCCAGAACCAGGAGGCCCATAGAGAAGAATACCCTTCGGGGTCTTCACACCAATAGATTTGAAGAGTTGTGAGTATCTAAGAGGAAGCTCTACCAATTCATGGATCACCAATCAGAACCTATCTCTCAAATAGTTCAAACAAAATGAAAAAACCCACAGTTTCATGCAGAGAAGAGCAGATGGATTGCTAGAGCCCAAAACAGTCTAGAAAATAGAACGAGCATGGACCCACTGGCAACAAGAAGTAGAATGAGTGTGGACACCTGAAGATAAATATCTAGACTAATCACCGATTAGGATGTCATTCGTGATTAGTCTAGATATTTGTCTTTAATTTTTTTTTAACACTCTGTATTTCATCGAAATTTTGACTCACTGTGGTTGACGTTTCGACTCACCTCCATCGAAAGTCTGGCCTAGTTTGGTCTAAAAATCAACCATTCTGTGTCGAAATGTGGCATCATGGGTTTGGCATCCTGGTTAGAGCCACTAAATATTTTGACCAATATTGGTGTAAAGTGTGATGAAATGTGGTCAAAATATGACCATCGTGGGTTTGGCATCTTGGTCGGAGTTGCCAAATATTTTGACCAATATTGGTCTAAAGTGCGATGGACTTTGGTCGAAATATGACCACAGTGAGTTTGACATCCTGGTCGGAGTGACCAAATATTTTGACCAATATTAATCTATATTGGTCGAATGATCGACTAATATACCAAAACTTCCTAATGTTATTTTCGACCAATATTACCCCTATTTTTGATCAATATTAGCGTCAATCATTCTAGGGTTGCAGAAATGGGTTGATATTTTGACATTGATAATAGTGACGAACTAGTTGGTCGACTATTCGACTGAGTTGGGTAGAAATTTTGACCAATAGTTCATCAAAAAATGGTGCAAAATGTACTAGTGGAATCTTGCCACAATCCCAACTGCTAGAGCAATACCTGGTTTGATGTGAACAACATATTGAAACTTTCCAATCATGGATCTGTATAGAGTTTGGTTCACTTCAGTAGTGTCATCATTCTTAGAAAATTTTTATCCAATAGCCATAGGAGTACTTACTGGCCTTGAGTCCTTCATACCAAAGGTTTTCAGTATCTCTTTAACATATTTTGACCGTGTGATAAAAATATCTCTTTCCATCTGATAGACTTGCAAACCAATAAAGAACTTTATCTCACCAAACATAGACATTTCAAACTCAGTTTGCATCTCACTTGAAAATTTCTTACATAGGACATCTTGTCCACAAAATATGATATCATCTATAAAAATATTAGCTGACAAAATCCCTTTACCTTCTTCATCTTTCATGTACAGATTGCTGGTGTCGTTTGTCCTTGAAAATCCAATTTGTATCAAGTAATTTTGCAGCCTCTCATACCATGCTCTGGGGTCTTTTTTCAAACCATACAGTGCCTTGTTCAACTTAAAAACCATAATTCTCTTATTTGGATCAACAAAATCTTCAGGTTGCTCAATGTACACTTCTTCTAATATACCATTTTGTGGAGGTGTTCTAGGTGCAGACATCTATTTCTTGATTCCTCTATCATTGCAGAATAGATTAAACTCCTTTGATATAAACTCTCCACCTTGGTCAGATCTCAGACATTTCAAGTTCCTACTTGTTTCCTTTTCAACCTCAACCAAATACAACTTAAACAATTGAAATGCATCATATTTTTCTTTCAGAAACATTACAGTCATCATCCTAGTGTAATCATCAACAAATAAAATAAAGTATTTAGCACCACAATAGCTTTGTACACCCATTGGTCCACAAAGGTTAGTATGAACCAGATCTAAAGCATTTTCAGAAGTAAAGGTCTTTCTCTTGAAACTAGACTTTGTCATTTTACCCAGTTGACATTGCTTGCACATAACCTTATCAGGTTTCTTCAATCTTAGAAAACCTCTAACTTTATTCTTTTTACTAATATTTACCAAAATTGTCAAAGTTAACATGACATAGCCTCTTATGCCATAACCAAACATCATCAAATTATGCAATCAAGCATGTTTCTTCAGATAGGTCTAGATAGAAAAAATTACCTCTAGTTTATTCTCCACTCCTAATTAGTTCACCAGTGGCATCAAATATTTTAGCCTTTCTATGATGAAATTCCACTCGGTAAATAGTGCTATTAAGTTGTGCAACACTCAGAAAATTATAGTTAAGACCCTCAACCCAATAAGCATTTTCACAAGTGATCTTATCAGTTAGCTTAATTGATCCTTTACCCTTTACAGGACATGGTGCATCATGACCAAACTTAACACTTCTACCTTTGTAATGATCTAGGGTATCAAATTTACTTTTGTCACTAGTCATGTGATGTGAGAAACCACTATCAATAATCCATTTATCACCTTTTATCACATAGGAAACAAGTACAACTTTCTCATCTTCATCAGACTCATCTTTCATAGCAACATAGACTACTTCAATTTCAAAATCATCATTATCAGTGTCAGTTTCTTCTTCAACAATGTAGCATGATTTTTTACCTTTATCCTTGTAGTCTTTGTACCTTCAATAACCTTTGTCAAATTCTCTTTTATCCTTGTATTTTTTGTCTTTCTCTTCATCCTTGTCATCCTTGTGAGGACATCTTGTAGCTATATGGCCAACTTTGTTACATGAAAAACATATGATAATGATTTTACTTTTATGTTTACCTTTTCCTCTTTTCAATCTTCTAGCCATAAGAGCTTCAAGATCCTCTAGTTCCTCATTAGAAGTGTCACTATCACTTTCACTCTCACTTATACATTTTTCTTTTTCCTTCTTAGATTTATGCAAAACCATTTTTGACTTGAATGAAGATTCAACATTTTCAATAGTGAAGTTATCATAATTAGAAAGCTCAAAAGTAGTAAGCTTACCAACAAGACTTTCCAGTATTAGAGCATTACCAAGGTTACATCTAGATTATTGAATTGCTGAAATTTTGATAGCGTATATAGGATGGAAAGTTCTCAATATCTTTCCAATAAAAATCTCATCATCAATATTTCCATTAGCTGCTCTAATAGCATTTACAACCTCCTTGATTCTACCACAATATGGAGCAATATTTTCACCTTCTTGCATTTTCATTTCATCAAACTTACCTCCTAGGCTTTCAGCTTTTTCCCTTAGTACATTTATCTCATCGCCATAGATGTTTGCAAGAGTGTCCCACATTTTCTTTACATTTATGCAATCTTTAATGTCTTCAAATTTAGGATAGCTTAAGGTAGATGCAATCTCCAACATTTCTTGGTTGTGTTCCTATTTAGCTCTCATCTCCTTGATAGTCAAAGGTGCAGCAAGTGTAACATAGTGATGCAGGGATAGGGTAGATACAAGCAGAATCAACAGAATTGACTCCACTTGAATCCAAAAACAAGCCCTTGCTCAGAGTTACAAAATGGAAGCAATATAAAATGACATGAAATTAATGAAATCACAATGGATATGAGACAATCAACTGGCAGCAACAACAGAGAATTATATTATTTCTTTCAACATGCCCGATTGTGAGGCCTTCCGGGTTTTGGCCTTATACAATGAGAATTATGAATTTAGAATTACAACTTGCATCCTATCTTTGTCTCCAATGATGTATCTTGATAATCCTCTCTAGATCTACCTCTTAATTTCCTCTTCCTTCTCTACTACATCAATCTAGACTCTTTATATAGCCAGGTAAGCCACAGGTCGGCCAGTCAGGCATTTAATTACATTATAGGTCCAGTCTCAAGATTTAAACTAAAAAAAATGCTAGAATGAATATAAATTGATGCACCTTTGGATTTAGGTCCTTGAATTATCCAAGAACATTTCTTTAAGGGAAAAAGGTCCCATTTGATCACATGGAACATCGCAAGAAGAAACACCACACGTTTCACCCAAAAATTGGCAGAAAATAGGTCCCCGAGAAAAATGGGCATAACTTTTTACTCATAATGAATTAGAGCTTTCTCTCTTGGGAAATGATATTAATTTAGGTCCTCTAAATTACTTAAGAGTGCAAAGGATGATTCCTTATGGATCAAGATCACCACTATGAACAATCAACATCAAAACTACAGGAAAACGCAGTTTCGACGGCAAGGAAAATAGCTGTAACTTTGAAACAATCCATCCAAACTTTATGTTCTCATAGGAGAAGGTTCCCAAATAGGTCCTTAGAATAATTTAATCTTCACACACCATGAAACCAACAAATACAACCATTATAAAGAAAAAAATAGAAAATAGGTACAAAAATCAAGAAATGTTTTTGGTTGATGCAAGATTGCTCAAAGATCCAAGATGCTCCTGCATCAGACACCTAGGGTAAATAAAGAACTGATGTCCACATTAGGTACTACTCATATTCTGACCTGAATCATAAAGATCCAACTCAACTTGTGTAATCCATGAACTATCTTCAACTAGCTTGTCTTTCCACTGAACTAGATATTCCATGTAGTCTTTTCCTCTTGTACTCTTGCTCACTCTTTTATTCAAGATCTTCTCAATGTTGTCTCTGTTCTTGTTAGGATAATCTAGATCATATTCTATCTCATCATTTGATTCAAAGTACTCAAAGATATCAGTGATATTGAATAGAGGTGATATATCTATGTCCTCTGGTAATTCTACTTCATAAGCATTTCCACTGTCAAACTTCTTTAGAATCTTACAAGGTCCAAACTTCTTCATTTTCAGCTTGTTGTAGGTACCAACTAGAAATCTATTCTTTTTCAAATGAATCATAACCTCATCTCCAACTTCAAAAGATTTATGTCTCCTTCTCTTGTCTTCTCTTTGTTTGTATTTCAGATTACTCTCCTCTAAATTCCTTTTGACTTCATCATGTAAAGTTCTCATGTATTCTGCAAAATGATTAGCTTCATCACTTCTTCTTGTCTCAGTAGGTAAATCTCTTAGCTCTATAGTTCCCTTAGGATGAAATCTAGTAACAATCTCAAATGGTGTCCTCTTAGTGCTTCTATTCAGATAATTATTATATGAAAACTATGCTTGTGCCAAAATCAAATCCCAATTAGCATGCTTATCTCCAACTAAACATCTCAACAAGTTTCCCAAACTTTTGTTCACAACTTCAGTCTATCCATCTATCTGAGGGTGAAATGTAGAACTAAACTTCAATTCAATATATATCTTCTTCCAAAGTGTTCTCGAAAAGTAACCAGTAAACTTAGTATCTCTATCTGAAACAATAGATTTAGGAAAACCATGCAATCTTACCACTTCCTTGAAGAATAATTCAGCTACATGTAATGCATCAGATGCCTTCTTACAAGGTATGAAATGAGCCATCTTTGAAAATCTGTCAACCACTACCAAAATAGAATCGTTACCTCTCTGAGTTCTAGGAAATCCAAGAACAAAGTCAATGCTCACATCTTCCCAAGGTCTATCAGGTATAGGCAAAGGTGTATACAATCCCAAATCCTTTTTCTACTTGACAAATTCTGCAACCTTTAACCATTCTTTGTACATCTCTATAAATCTATGGCCAAAAGTATCTTTCTGAAATCAAATTCATAGTCTTATCAATGCCAAAATATCTAGCAAGTCCACCACTATGTTTCTCCTTTATTATGTTCTCTCTCATAGATCCTCTACATATGCACAACTAAATTCCCTTAAACAACATGTCTTCTTGAATGAAATAATCAGTTTGCTTATCACTCACTGTGTGTTCCTTACAAGCTTTCCAAGGTTCTACAAAATCAATGTCAGTCTCATACAAGCACTTAAAATCATCAAAACCAAGAACCTCAACTCTCATCTCTATCAGCAAAATTCTTCTTTGGCTCAAGTCATCAACATATTTATTTGACTATCCACTTTTATGCTTCAATGAAAAGAAAATATTGTATTCTTTCATTTCTCTTGTAAATGTTTTATCATCAAACAAGCATACTCTAACTGTGGTACAATGGCTTTCATCAAACTTCTCTATCAAAGGCAACAACACTTGTTTCTTTCCATCCATCCAAATAGTATATTGATTCAATCTACCATCATGCAAAGCTTTCCCATCATACTGCCAAGGTCTACCCAAAAGAATATGACAACAATCCATAGGCATAATATCACACAAGACTTCATCATGATAATTCCCAATTTTGAACTTAACAAGGCATTATTCATTTACAAGTAGTTTATGCTCCTTTTGGATCCAAGCAATATGGTAAGGCTTTGGATATTTCAATCTCTACAACTGCAATTTGTTAACAAGCTCTTCAGATGCCAAATTATCAAAACTTCCACTATCAATGATTACCTTGCAATATTTGTCAGCGATCTTACATCTGGTTCTGAACAAACTTTTCCTCAAAATAGGTTCCTCATCAGCTTCTTCATTCCACAAGATCCTTCTTAGCATCAAGTTCTCCCCATGTTTAGGTTCATTAGACATTTCCTCAACTTCTTCACAAGCCAAATTATTTCTACCATTACTTCCAGTCTTCTTTCCAGAGTTAGTACATTCAAAAGCTCTATGTCCTTCACCACATTTGTAACAAGTACCTTTAAACTAAGATTTCTCTTCTCTTTTCCCATTATTGTTATTCCTAGAGTAACCAATATAGCTACCTCTAGAGTAGTTACCTCTTTTAGTAGGTTCATCTTTCCATTCTTTTTTCTTATGCGGCATTGTCAGATCTGCTACTTTCTCCATCAGATCTATATCTACTTCTCTAAAATATGCCACCTCTTCCTCTTTGTCTTTTTTCATGTCTCTCTATCAATCTCTCTTCAGCCTTCAAAGAAAATTGATATGCTTCTTCCACACTTTCTCAACTTCATCATCCACATGTCTAGATCTGATATCCAATTTGTAAAATTCCTCAGTATATTCTTTCACACTCATGTCCTTTTGTCTCAGATTTTGCATTTTTCTCATCAAACTAACTTGGTAGTTAGTTGGAAGAAACTTCTTCTTCATCTTTCCAAGCATCTTCATCCATGTCTTGATCTTTTCTTTTCCTCTCTTTTGTCTCTTATTTTGTAAATGATCCCACCAAAGAGATGCATGACCTTTCAACTTTGTGACTACTATCTTGACCTTCTTATTATCAGGAGTACCTTCATACTCAAAGTATTTATCCATCTCAGAGATCCAATCCAAAAGTGTATCGGTCTCAAGTCTTCCATCATAGCAAGCAACTTCAACCGTAGGTCTGGAGTTAGCCTTAGAAAAAACTCTCAAGAGTCTTTCCTCATCTTGTTCAACTTCAAGTTTAGCATTAGGTGTTTCTTCTTCTTCTTCATCACTAACATATTCAAGATGTGCTCCTCTTCTCTGGGCTATCTCTACAGCTTCAAGCCTAGTTGCAATCTACTTCAACATATCCATGATAGCATTATCATTTCCTCTACCGTGAACCATCTTCACAATTAGGTTCTAGCAAGATCATAACCTTCTACAAGTTATAGGTCAGATCTCAGATCTACCACCCTACAACCAATCCAATAAGGTTCTCCATGATCCAATCCACAAGAAAGAACTCACTCTGATACCACTTGATGCAGGGACAGGGTAGATACAAGCAGAAGCAGTAGAATTGACTCCACTTGAATCCACAAACAAGCCCTTGCTTAGAGTTACACAATAGAAGAAATATAAAATGACATGAAAGTAATGAAATCACAATGGATATGAGACAATCAATTGGTAGAAACAACAAAGAATTATATTTTTTCTTTCAACATGCCCGGCTGTGTGGCCTTCCAGGTTTTAGCCTTATACAATGAGAATTATGAATTCAGAATTACAACTTGCATCCTATCTTTGTCTCCAATGATGTATCTTGATAATCCTCTCTATATCTACCTCTTAATTTCCTCTTCCTTCCCTACTACATCAATATAGATTCTTTATATAGCCAGCTAAGCCACAGGTCAGCCAGTCATGCATTTAATTACATTATAGGTCCAGTCTCAAGATTTAAACCAAAACTAATGCTAGAATGAATATAAATTGATGAAAATTTGGATTTAGGTCCTTACATGACCCAAGAACATTCCTTTAAGGGTTCAAGGTCCCATTTGATCACATGCAACATCACAAGAAGAAACACAACACATTTCACCTGAAAACTATCATAAAATAGGTCCCCGAGAAAAATGGGCATAACTTTTTACTCATAATGAATTAGGGCATGCGCTCTTGGGAAATGATATTAATTTAGGTCCTCTAAAATTAATTAAGTGAGAAAATTCTGATTCCTTATGGATCAAGATATCCACTATGAACAATCAGCACCAAAACTGCAGGAAAATGTGGTTCCGACGGCAAGGAAAATAGTTGTAACTTTGAAATAGTCCATCCAAACTTTATATGCTCATAGGAGAAGGTTCCCAAATAGGTCATCAGCATAATTTAATCTTCACACACCATGAAACAAACAAATAAAACAATTATAAAGAAAACAATAGCAAATAGGTACATAAATCAGGAAATGTTTTTGGTTGATGCAAGATTGCTCAAAGACCCAAGATGCTCCTGCATCACATAGTCATTTTAAACATAATATTTCTCTAAGTCACCAATACCAACTAGATGCAGTTTCATCAAACTCTGCCATGCAGGGAAGTTCTCCTTATTTAGCTTTGGTACCTCCTTTTTATACATCTTGATCATTTTCTTCAAGTACCTTCAAAATTTTTCTGTGTAGGCACCAAAAACTCTTATACCAATTGCTAATATGATTTAGAACAATAGAGTGGGGGGGTGAATCAGTTTTTCTCAAGTCTAGATGTATAAAACAAACTTTCAAACACTTCAACAAATTTAGATCTAACAACCAACAGCTACTTGGTCATTATAGAATGTATGCTAGAAACATATAACATTGTAGTCCACTATCCAACAGTATTTAACTTGCAAAACATAGAAATGTTCAACACCAAAACATTCACACAAGTATTAACAATAGGATTTATAGTGGAAACCTAATTTGGGAAAAACCACTTTGTAACATGGTACTGATATATTCACTCTTCTGAAGTGAGCTCTGTGAAAATCCAACCCTATCAAAGGTTTACAAACACACTTCTAGGTGTGACCCTGTTAAAGGATTTCAACCACCCTGTTAAGAGTGCACCTTGTTAGAGGAATTAAGTACATTCCATTACAATGCAACCTTGATTAAAGGATTTAAACTAATAAAATGGTTAGAAAGTAGCAATAGTATTGATCTGAAAACATACAACTCACTTTGCAAATAATAGATCCAATTTGCACATATATGTTGGCTTACTAACTAAGTTCCATTTCCATCTCCATCACTAATCTACTCAGAAATCCCTTCAAGCAATCACAACTCTGATCAACTCCTTCACCTTCAACCTTTATACTATATCAGGCAATAACAATAACTCTAGCATCTCTTCTCTCAACCTCACACTTAGGTTTTCCTATATAGCTCTTGAATAGATAGATCCAACTTTTTCCGCTCAATCTCCTTCACAAATCTTAGGTTTATGTTAGATTCAATGAATCCTTCCATCATTTATGTTCTTCATCCATCATTCTAGAAATATCTCCAATCTCCTTATTGGAATCACAATAAAATGGTTTACTATGCAATAAATGCTCCAAAGACTTAACTAATAAAGTCAACATGATTTACATAATCCAATAATTCAACTGTGTCAGCTAGGAATATGAATTCTCCCTCAAATGTAAATTAATGATGCTCGATCAATACTATGTTCAACTCCTCGGTCATCACTGCACAACTCGGTCATCTCTTCAAACTATTACTCGACTAATATTGTCACTCAACAATAAACCTATGTTCGGTCAACATTGAATTTACTTGGCATATACTAACTCAGTCAACACTAACATCACTTGGCTTAAACTAGTTTTCTTCACTTTTGCTCGGTTAACCCTACTAGTTTAGTCTTTCTTCTTACTTAGATAAACAATACATTATCTTATTATTGTGCCACATAATAAAGTACTCATTCAAGTATCAAGATAACTCAACCTTTCCCTAGGTGCTATTGTTACCAACCTTGCCCTAATCCTTCTCAACAATCAAATAGATATAGTACTTTCTTAGATAGCAACAGTCTTACCAGTTAAGGTTTGACATCAATGACAATACAACAATTGCTTCAATTGTAGTTTCCAACACATACAACCAAATCTGTAATAGTGTACATATCGTGAGACTCTCTCGTTGATATCTCACCAACTAATAAATCTCATGGTATAAGTGGGCTAGCATCCTATGGCCCCATGTGAAGATAGTCCTATCACTCTCCATCCTATGTACAAGATGGGTGAAAGGTTCTTAAAAGACTATACCCTTTGTGTTGGGTACTACAACCAAGGATAGTATACATAGCATCACTCTTTGTACCAAGGGTGTAGGGCCTACCAATATGGCTGATAGAGTGATCTGATTTGCTCGAGTTTGCATCTATGGAACCTATCCCAAGAAATATTCTTCATCTATGTGGATATCCTCAAGACCCCCACTATTTGTTGGTCTAACAAGCTTGCCTCAGATCAAAAGTCATAGGATCCTATATACATTCTCCAGTGTCATAGTGATCTCACCCATGGGAAGATGAAAGGATCATCTATCCTCATCCCACCTCTCTATGAGAGCTGATAACATGGCTTGGTGGAGTCTGATCTGTGGTAGGATTGTTACCCATTATAGTCTGACATCTCTCAATAACTACATCTCATCCTCGCTCATCTCAAACAGTCTCTCTCTGATAACCACTAGTAACCCTCCAAAGGGATGCTCTCAGAGATAAACCAAGTCTTGTAAGCACAAAAAAACATCATATCAACATTCTAGAACAACAAATCTATAAATCCAACTTGACTAGGTCAAGGTCAACCTCAACTAGGTCAAGGTCGACCTTCCTAGGTCAGGGTTGACCTTTTTGGGTCAAGGTCGACCTGATTCCAGAAAAGGTGAAGATCTTCTAGTTCAGATTGACCTTTAAGGGTCAAGGTCGACCTTGCCTAAAAAAAAAAGAATTTGAGAAGTACAAAAATCAATAACAAAAACTCAACTTGGGAAGCAGTCATTCGGTAGACAGGCACTGTCTCAGGAGGTCCATGTGTGTCACTCAAAGTTCTTCTCTGCTCAGCATTTTTCTTTCTCTCTTCGAATCTGCAAATGGTAAGAATGAGTAAGTATGGGTTCTCTTTCCTTATTTATAGTCAAAATCATGGTTTTTTTAGGGTTTTTCTTAGGGTTTACTTGTGTTAAATTTGAATTTCCCTTCATATGCATTTAGATAAACATTTACTCTTTTCATCATAATTTGAGTTTGGTAACTCCATTTTTAGTGTCATCAATGGTGTTGGAATCATAATTTAGATACCTAACCCTTGGAATTAGTTTAGGATGGATGGGAATCCTTCTAATTGGTTTAGGAAAAGACTCTCTCAACAAACTACATATCCAGTGTATAAGGTTATCCTTATCACCCTGTTTCACCCTTTAGAAGTAGAAAGCTGAAACATGGGGAATAATGGGCTCTATGCACTTCTCAATTTCATTCTAATAAGTCTTAGGTGATTTATGGATTTTCATTAACCTTGTGTACTGCAAGTACTAATAGTTTTCTATAGGATCTCTACATTGAGGACTTGGCTATATCCTTTTTATTTACTATGATGTTTTGTTACTTTAGCCTACATATTCACGTAGTGTCATATCTAAGATAAAGTGGGGGCTAAATATATCTTCTTAAAATGGAAGCACTTCCATCTTGATAGGTTTAGCACCCTCATTTAGTACATTTTTCATGATAGATTTGCATTTAGGATGCATTTGCACTTGGTTCTTCATTTCTAGGTGAAATTATGGTTAGGATCCCAAGGATTATCCTTGATTTCCCTTCTCTATGGCTCTATTTTCTAGGTAGGATATAAGTATTGGTCCTCCTATTCCTCATCACATTCATTCTTGGTCTTTGTGCCCTTTTCAGGCACTCTGCCCTATTTTCTCATCATTCCAAGTCTTTGGCTGACCCCAGGACTTCCCTATTTTAAAAATTGACTGGGCATGAGCCTTTGGGTCAAGGTCAAGGTCGACCCTGACCTAGGTCAAGGTCAAGATTGACCTTGACCTCTATGCATTTTTGGTCCCCCTTTTCAAATTGTGGTCACAACGGGCCCCAAAATTAATGTCGGGCCTCCAGATCTAAATGCGAAAGGGTTTTAATTTAAAATTCATTTAATTCTTTTTCCTCCTTAGTTAGTTATTGTGATTGGACCATAATTTGAGGTGAAATTTGAATTATGGGCCCTTACATTTCCCAAGGAGTCTTGCCTTGAGATCTCTATATAAACACTCTCTTTTGGCTTAATTTTCACCAAGTATCCATCAAGTGGACACACAATCAATTGAAGCAAGCAAGAGATGGTGAAGTGATAATGCAAGATTTCAAGAGGATGATATAGAAGATCAAGACATTGTTGATATCAAGAATTTTTGTGGACAAATCATTGTGGACATTCCTTTGGAGCAAGAAAGATCCCTTCTTCCTTGATCCACCATTTTCAACATTCAAGCATTCAAAGATACAATCATGGGGTAGCAATTAAGGATTGTGAGTTTGGTAGGAGTACTTTAGCCTTGGGGGCTTGGTATGCTTTCTTTATCATATTCAAATATATGTATTTCTTTCTCATATCAATTCATCCTAGGGTTTCAATATAGAGGATTTAGATCTTGGCATTGGACATTCAGAACACAGACACATATTCTATTACATTCAACTATTTATGGAGGTGGAGATCACCAAAATAGGGGTTTGACTAACGAAAAACCCTATATAGCCACCCCAAAACACCATTTTTAGATATCTACAATCATTTTTTTGAGAGTTGTAGAGAAGACCTGAGTACTCTTTTTGACAAACTTTCAGGATCCATGAATAGAATTTCTATCGGAGTAGTGCAGGTCAAGGATGACATAAAGGGGTAAGATTGTGCCCCAGGGCAAGATTGTGCCCCTGTATTTGGGCCAAGGTTGACCTTTCTTAGAAGGACAGAAGGTTTCTAGTTTTTCTTTGTCTTTGTCTTTCCAGGCTAGAGCCGGTTGTAGAATTTCCTGAAACTGAGTAAAGACACCAAAAAATAGGTATTTCTAGATCAGCTTTATTATGAGGTATGTATTTCATCTTATCTAATTTTAGTATTCTTTATAATAATTTCCAGATTTACTCTGCTTGTCATTACAATTTACACGTTTGGTGGTAAATGTTTGTTTAGGATCTCTATTATGTGCATTGTTAAAACCCTACCTATCCATCATATTTTTCCACCCTATAGATATTTCATTAACCATTGCTTCATTTTTTGAAATGCAGATAGCTAGCGGACTAGCTCTAGAATCCTTACCTTAATTGGATGCTAAGCCATTACCAATACTTTTATTCTTCAAAAAAGGCATAGTAAATGCACCACCAGACTAAGGCTCCATAAGAGCTAAAGTATGGCTGAGGTCGGAGGGGTGGGGTTAACCAAGCAAAGGATAAAGAAAGAATTTAACTAGGGGTTAGAGAAATCAAACTAGACATGAGGAGGGAGAGCCTCCTCTATCACCACCTCAACACCTTCACATTAATCACAGACCTTCGCATTAATCACCAAATTTATACATATTTAAAAATATCTATACACATATAATGATAAGTTTTTAATAAATATATTTTTAAAATAATAATATATTTTTTATATTAAGTTTATTTAAGATCCCATTTCAGGAATCGAACACAAGAGCTTGTTATTACAAAGAGAAGTAGCAACCGTTGCACTGCAAGCCAATGCCTAAAATAATAATATATTAATAATTGTTATTATTCATATATACATATTCATTTAGTTTACTTCTACTCAAAAAAAAAATTATCAGAATTTTATATGTTATATATTTTAATAAGAATATAAAATAACTAAGTATGAAATATTTTTTATATATGATATTATTTAAACTAGTTTTAAAATTATTAAATATAAATTTTTTACTAGTTCTAATATAATATTTTTTATATTAAAGATAGAGAAAACAACAAGATACAAAGTTCACCGGGTTACAAAAATGAGACCAAGCCTCACTAGAAGCTCAGGAAGTCAAGCAACAGCTATACATCCAAACAAACTAATAGATGAGGCTATTGTCCATCTTCTTCCACCATTCGTACCCATCTTTCATCTCATAAACAAACATCATGGCATGCCCATTTTTTAGGAATCTCATCAGCTTGTCCCATTCAACCATCATGTTGATAGAAACCTGCAAGAATATTGTAAAGTATGTGAGTTTTCTAAAAGAATTAGTAAGGATTCTAGGTGTGTTTTGGTATCTTTCTTCATTCCTGATTTTCCAAATATACCAAAGAATGTTAGAGGAAAGCATACACCAAAACAAGTTAGTTTCTTTCTTTAATCCATGAATATGACTAGTGATAATTTCCATAATATTAATATGCTGAGGAAAAACAAAACCAAACATTAACCAGATTTCCTTAACAATGGAGCAATAAAAAAGAATATGCCTGCAAGTATATAATATTTGAAAATAGAATTATAAAATATGTATATATTACATTTAAATATTAATAAATATAACATGATAATATTATATATTTTTTATATAAATTTATAATTCTTATACTTAGTATTTTGTATTATACAACATGCCATATAACTTTTATTTATCATTTACTTATTTATTGTCATTATAATTAAAATATGAAAACTTTTTTATTTTAAAATTTCCAAATTTAGATTTTGATCTTATTATAAAATTAAATTTATTAATAAATTACTATAAATTAATATAGAGAAAGCCTAGAGATATTGAGGCTTTAATTTACTTTAAAAAAAATATTATATGTTAAAAAATTAAAGCCTCTCTCTAGCTAGTGTATTCTAAAATAAAAGAAGAAATTATTAAATGCCAAGGGCCATGAAATGAGATGTTGCCAACTGTTGAGTACCACATTTGGAGCACCGTGGCCTGGGTCTCGGGGTTATTGAAGAAAAGAACAAAAATCCCTTTTTGAATTCGTCTACAGAAAGAGATATGGGACCCTAGTTTTAGATCCCAAAAGTTATAGAACCAATCATCCATGAATTTTTTGGTAGGATATTTATCAATTTCAACAGCCACAAAGAAAGTAGCAGAGTTCTTATGCCTATTTTTTTCATTAGATATTTCATTAACCATTGTGTGATTAGTGCAAACCTAATCTCTTTTGAAAGGCTTAGACATGTCAACCATTAGTTTATGAGCATATATCTAACTTATAGAGAAAACTTTTTGCAAAGACACTCAGATAGAGCTTAAACGGGACCACCCTATGGCCATTTGATTTTCTCTCACTTTAGGGATGTGAGTGTGCTCTTGAATCACTTGGAGCATATCCCTAATGATGCTTAGGAGATATTAGGATTGGTTAGAGACCATAAGAACCCTATAGTGGCACAAAAATGGGTATAGGACACCCATTTTTGCCCCTAAGGCCTTAAGGATCCTACAAGCTCAATGATGCAAATCTAAGCAATGAATTATTATTCTAGATTGATTTTAATCCAAAGTAGATGTGATATGATGAAAAAATTTATGAGGAACAATGAAAGAAACTAAGATTTATCCCTTAATATAAGCTATGATGAGCTATGAAAGCATGAAAATGGATTAAATCTAACAATTAGTATGAAAGCTTTAAAGATTTAGAACTATTCTAGCATTATAACACTACTATTAATTGAAAGTGAATTGGTGTTTCTTTCTTAGGAAGTGAGGGTATTTATAAGATTTGGGAAGGCCTTGGATTAGGAGGATGAGTTAGGGTTAGGGGTAAGGTTTGAGGTAGAGTAAGAGGTATGGTTTGGGATATGGTAAGGTTTAGCTTGGGTTAGGGATTTCTCACACATGTGTGAGAAACACTTGGGAAGTGTGCAAGGGTAACATGTATGGAAGAAGAGACATGGGTCTCTTTATGATGCTGTAAGAAGCCTTAAAGAGTGTGTAAGAGATTGAAATGAGTGTGTGAGGCTCATTTGGAGAAGGGTTTGACTAAGAAAGTCAAAGAGACTTGGATTAGCTTAGAAAAAGTAGGTAACTTCTCCTAAATAGGTTTAGGAAAGATTAGAAGGGTTTAGGAAAGGATAGAAGGTTCTAGGTTTTTGAGGCTTTAAATAAATATGAAATTTATTTAGGGATTGTGACATCATTTATTGAATATTGATTCAATAATGATAGAAAAATCATTCAAATTTGATTTAAATTCTTTGGGGAAAGATTCTTTAATTAAAGATGCTTAATTAAAATAAAGGGCATTAATGGCATAAAAATATATTAATTAATTAAATAATTAATTAATTAACAAATGATGATGTCATCAGGAATTTTTTAGAAAAATAAAAATACTTTATTTTCTAATAGATTTTTAGGTGTCTACATTTTTCCCCACTTTGATGGGATGTCATAAGTGGCGTGGCATCAAAGATAAGAAAATAAGATGCCTCGGGCTAGAATTTAGAGGAATAAGGGGTTGTGCCCGCTCGAGAAAATAATGCAAAGAGGAAATGTTGTGGAACTTTCTCAAAAGGAAACAGAAGGGAAGGGAAAGAATAAAGGAAGAAGGGAGGATACATAACCAAGCTTCCAAGAGAAAAGATGGGTGAATGAAAGATGAGATGGAATGCAGAATGCAGGATGCAGCTACACGAAGATGCAAGATGCAAAATTAATCTAGATGATGTAGGATGTAGGGGGATTTGGGGAGCTCCAAGTACAAATGTGGAGAGCACAACCTAGTTTGATATAACAATGCTAGAGACCTACCAAAGTTACAGAAGAACACAAGGCTTCATCACCAGTGTTGCATAGGACTAACATGAAAAAGACACATAGGGTTGTCCCAGCATCACGCATGAACCCAAGAGGAAACATGGTAGAAATGATGCTGAAGAAACCACAAAAAAATGACATTTCCCAAGTGCACCATGTAACCCAGAAGATCACATGTGAAATGTGCAAGGGTCATATCTGACTGAATCATAGGTAGAAGCAAAAGATTAAAGACCTTGCCCCAGATTGCCCTCATTCATAGCACACCATGATATAAATTATCATGGTGGCTTTGAGTAGAGAACAATGAGAAGCCGTAAAAGATTAAAAAGATCCAAAGGACAAAATCCAAGACCAAAATGATAACTCCAAAAAGACATCCTTTTCCAAGGAGAGAGATTTGATGTGACTGATTTGATTGATGGTGGGAAGATTGGTTTGAACGTGTGGAAGGATACATCGACACGAACCTGGTGTGATTGTGGAAGATTAGGTCCAATAGGAGGAAGGATACATCCTCAAGGACCCATTGATGGATGAAAGAATGAGTGTTTTTATTCACTGGTAAATGAGGAAGTTCAAGAATAATCACTATGATTAAGAATAGTAGACAATTGATGTTGTTGAAGTACAAGGCTAGATGGGACAATATTTCTGATCAAATGCTACTGCAGGACTGACAAGGATATGTACAATAGGATGCGATGATATGTACAATGCATGAGAAGAGATTTACAATGGCTATGTACAGAAGCTCAAGATTTGGGATAGGAAGATCTTGCTATATAGGATATATACAGGAAGGATTGCACTATACAAGAGATAGTACAAGATATGGTACAAGATATGGGCAGGCGGGATTGCAAATTTTCTTGAGGATTAAAAAGATGAATGTGGGGGATGGTGGTGGGGATGGGGATGGGAATTTGATAGAGAATGAATTAGTCCACTATGTATGGCACCTGTTTGCCAGGTTTTCACCAACATACTTGTCCAAGGTGCTTAAATTGCCACGTTTTCACTATTGGACGATTATTTTTCTTTTCTTTTTTGATTTTTTTGTATTTTTTCCAATTTTTATGGATTTTCTGAATATGTAAGACTTGGTTCAGGCATAGAACCTCTTCAAATGTATGATTTTGATTGGATCAATCAAAGGCTCACCTTCTGGTGTAGATAGCTGATAGGCTCCGAAGCCTAAGCATGTTGTGACAATGTAGAGGCCTAGCCAAGTAGGCTCAAACTTTGCCTTTCTTTTCTCAATTTTCTTGGACCTTTTGGTTTTCTTTTAGGACCATGTCACCAACCTGGGACTGTCTAGAATGGACCTTCTTGTTATAACTCCTTTTGAGTCAATTCTGGTATGCAACCAGGTGATCATATGCTTGCTGTCTCTTTTCATCTAATAGGTCTAGCTATGTGAGATGTGCCACGTGATAGTCCTCTTCAGTAGTATAGTTCTTCATAGAGACCCGCAATGATGGGATCTCAACCTCAATTGGAAAAATGGCTTCAACACCATATACAAGGGAATATGGGGTGGTGCCTTTGGGAGTGCGATAAGAAGTATGATAGGCCTAGAGGGTAGGATTGATTCGGAGGTACCAGTCACGACCAAAATCATTGACAACCTTATTGAAGATTTTGAGGATTATTTTATTTGTTGCCTCAGCTTGGTCATTTCCTTGCAGTAAATATAGACTGGAGAAGCAGTGATGGATGTGGAGTCTGGCACATAGGTCATCCACATGCTAGTTTTCAAAAGGTGTGTCATGGTCTGTGAAGATGGTAGATGGTATGCCAAAGCGGCAAATGATATGGTAAAGGATGAACTTGGATATTTGGATACCAGTAGCTAGGGTGAGTGAAATCACCTCAACCCATTTTGTGAAGTACTTTGTGGCAGTTATTATGTA
This sequence comes from Chamaecyparis obtusa, assembly GCA_027943335.1. Lineage (NCBI taxonomy): Eukaryota > Viridiplantae > Streptophyta > Pinopsida > Cupressales > Cupressaceae > Chamaecyparis > Chamaecyparis obtusa. The sequence goes on from BSBK01000094.1 coordinate 504,239, forward strand.
CTTATGTCCATCCGAGGAAAGGGGAGTTATTAAGCCAACGAGGTCAAAGCCCCAACATGAAAATGGCCAAGGTGGCACAATGGGCTACAAGTCTTGTGTTGGTGCATGAATAAGATTTGCATGTTTTTGACATGTTAAACATTTCCTGATGAACTCACAAGCATCATGTTCCATGGTTGGCCAATAATAACCAACTCGAAGAAACTATTTTGCTAGAACCATGCCACTTTTGTGGGCACCGCAAATTCTAGTGTGGACTTCTTGTAAAGCCAAGACGGCCTTGTTTGAATCTAAACACCTAGAAAGGATATTTTGATATCCTCAATGATAAAGGGTGTTGGCTACAAGAGTGTAGTGGGAAGCTATGAGAATTAGGTTTTGGCATTGGTTATTGGTAAGATAGGGAGATATGATACCATTTTTTAGATATGCATGGATATCATGGTACCAAGGGGAATGAGGACTATTGGTGCTCAAAAATGCTGAACCATTTTTGGGGCCAAGTGACAGGCACAATAAATGCCTCTGCAATTTTGGTTCGATTGAACCAAGGCTGGTAGGCCTAAATTCACTTTAAACTATCAAATTTTGTGTGTTGCACAACTACATACATAAATAAACAAAGTTCCTCTTAAGGTGGTGAATGATCCTTCGAGGAAAGAAACAAATCCTCTAATAATCTCTATTCTATAAATCTTGACTAAAGTGGATTAAACTAAGGACTCAAAAGTAATATTTTTGAAATAATGATTATATAATCTACAAACCACAAAGTATGAACCAAATGACAATTTTCAAATTATAGTTAAATCAGTGCCTTCTAAATACTTGGGCTATAGAGTCATAAAACTTTCAATCCTATGTACAATCAGAGATGGTTTTAAGGTAACTCACTCTTGTAAAGTGAGACCATCACCCTACAAGCTTCTATTGAAACAAAATTTAAAAAAACTTATACAATAGGTCCTATGGTTTTTAACCCAACTTAAGAGCCCGAAAGGAAACAGTAACAGGTTCTCAGACCATGCTACCATTATTCAAATTGTACAAAAGAGTCATAAGTGAATACATCGAATACAAAAAACACAGTAGGATACCCTAGTTCATAGAGTAATCTAAAAGACTAATTGAAAACATATAACTTATAACCACAAATAAAAAGGAAGAGCACTTATCTTTATTAATATTGAAAAAAAATAGTACATTAGAGTTCATATTGTAATTTTCATTGAATTATATCCTATGAAAGTATATCTTGTATTGTATTATCTCTCTTTACATTTTACATTATGTATATATACATGTTTGAGTGGCTTTCACACCTCTTTAGGGTGAAAAGACACACCCTTATTACAAATTGTTTTGAAAAAATGATAAACTAACTAAAAAATAACTACCTAACTTTCAGATTTGGGCTTGGTTGAAAAACCAAAACACCTCATGGAAAGCTAATATTTTAATTGGAGATAGGAAATTTCATTTTGTGAACTGGGTCTTTTTTAGTTTTCTAAAATTTGATGATCTTTTAGCTCTGTCAACATCATCTTTGCAGCAGGTTGAAATTCCAACATTTTTTGAAGGCTTTGATCATAGAATTTTGATTGTTTTTGTCACAGAGCTTCCTTCCATAATATATCAACTTTTTAATTGAAAATTAATGTAATATTTTATCCCATTTAATGTAATTCATCATTAATTATTTGGCATGGAAATTAAGAGGCCATTTTTAGGGTTTTATCACTATACAAGACTCCAAATTTTGCCCAAACTTTAGAGCTCCAATAGGCTCTTTTTGGGGAGGTATGCTCCATGTGAGCATAGCGAGATTCCAACTATCTTTGGAGAAGTAGACCAAGTATCCATACTAATCTGATGCAAAGTAAAATTGGGTGGCCCTAGGCGCTCCCAAAAATGAAACTCACTTCCTTCCTCTATCGAACACCCAATTCTGATCACATAACACCTTTATCCTTGCTACATTACACATATCATCCTTATAGACAATTCTCATTACTTCATCAATATGATCTTTGGAATCCAATCTATGTTCAGCCCTTGAGAAATCATCAGGTTCATTGTAATCCTTGTTGAATAGAAGATTTTGGTTAATCATACAAACCTCTAGGTTAGTCTTCTTTTTTCGGATACCTTCTTGTTCACAATCTATCCCATCTCTATATTTTGGATATTTTTGCTCCTCACCAAAAGGCTTTGAGAATAGCTTATCTTCAAGAAGTACAAACTCTCTCTCACCAAGAGTTTGATCAGCTAGGACATTTCTAAAAATTTTAGAACTATGCTTCAACACATTCTCTTCACCATGTCTAGCTGATTCCATCTCATCTTCATATGTTTGGTGTACCTCTGGATCAAAGGATGAACTCCAAGATATCTCACCCTCTGAATGCACTTCATGAGCTTCATCAAATTTAAAATAAGGGCTTTTATCTTCATTATGATGCTAATGGATTCCATTGCATAAAGGATCCTCTTCAAATAATGGATTCGATAACATAGAGAAATCAGACATATCTTCATCTACTTCCTCTTCAAACAAAAAATTCAAGAACATAGGGAATTCAGGCATACATTCATGAGAATTTTCATTTGGATCATCAAATTTTTCATCAACAAGACTAACATCTTCATTGACATTATCTCCTGAAACTTTCTCTTGTTCATGCAGTTCTATTTCATCTCCACAATTTGATTTCTCTTGAATATGGGCTAATCCATCTACCTCCTTACCATGGTGGATTGAGAAAAAATTTGGACCATTATTTTCAGTGTGTCTTTGGTATTCCATGTCTAATAAAGCTGAAATTTCTCTTGCATTGAGAAGCTTTTCTTCCTCATCATCATGTTCATTGATACATGTTTCCATACACATCTCATCATGTACAAATTCTTCTTCAATCTGATCCAAATTTTTATCCTCCATGTCATCACAAGTATTATTATGGTTCTCATGAATGTATGCTTCTTTATCTTCTGTATGACTAGTGCATTCATCTTCCTCACCAAGATAATCATCAAGCACAAGGCCTTGTTCAATCTGAGCAATAACCTCCCTTTTTTTGTCTTCATCATCTTCTTCTAATATATGCACAAGGAGCTTTATAGAAGGATCATCTAATGTAATTCCTAATTTTTTTACCTTTCTCATGATGTCTTTTTGTGAAGGCCTAATGTTTGAAGGTATTTCTTGAAGAATGTCCACCATTCTTATCAGCAAATGTGCAGAAGACTCCCCTTCAAATCTCTCCAAGCTAAAAAATGCATCAAGTGGAGACATTTAAGAGTCCTCTTCCATATTGTGATCTTGAATCTTGTCCTATTCATAATTAAACATATCAAGAAACCATTGCTCAAACTCTCTCCATGATGATATACCTTGTTTAGGTGTCATACTAGAAAGTAAACATGCATGATCTGTCAATGATCTTACAAATAGTTTCATAATCACATCTTCTGCATAGATATGACAATCTAGAATAAATTTACAAAATGCATGCAAATGCTCGATTGGTGATTTTGATCCATCTCCACAAAATTTTGGAACATATTTTTTTATTTTAAGAGGAATATCTTTCTGACCACCAGGGATGTTATCAAAACTTAATGGTCTATATACTTCAATAATAAATTTTGGTCTTGGGTCACAAAAGTTTGATACTTTATGTGAGTATTTATTTTGGTACATATTGAATATTTAAATTTGTAGTAACTTTTTTCTTTATACATTAGGTTCTTTTCAATAGAGTCTCCACCTCTTTAAAAAGGAAAACTTTACTTATCCCCTTCTAGGCCTTCTCCCTCAGTAGAGTCACTAACTGAAATGTTTTGTTAAATAGAGTCACCACCTCATTTGAGGAATGTCTTTCTTCTAGGTTCTTTCTTCCGGTAGAGTGTGCTTCCAAACAAACTAATATAACTACTTTCTAATTCTGATCTACGAAATCTAAAATTCTAGGTAACTTCACAATATATATTGTGAGCAACTCTTCCCAATAGAGTCGCCAATTTGTTGGTGCTCAAAAATGCTGGACCATTTTTGGGGCCAACTGACAGGCACAATAAATGCCTCTGCAATTTTGGTTCGATCTAACCAAGGCTAGTAGGCCTAAATTCACTTTAAACTATCAAATTCTCTATGTTGCACAACTGTGTACATAAATAAACAAAGTTCCTCCCAAGGTGGTGAATGATCCTTAGAGGAAAGAAACAAATCCTCTAATAATCTCTATTCTATAAATCTTGACTAAAGTGGATTAGCTCAAAGGTAATATTTTTGAAATAATGATTATATAATCTACAAACCACAAAGTATGAACCAAATGACAATTTCCAAATTATAGTTAGATCACTGCCTTCTAAATACTTGGGCTATAGAGTCATAAAACTTTCAATCCTATGTACAATCAGAGATAGTTTTAAGGTAACTCACTCCTATAAAGCAAGACCATCACCCTACAAGCTTTTATTGAGACAAAATTTAAAACAACTTATACAATAGGTCCTATGGTTTTTAACCCAACTTAAGAGCCCGAAAGGAAACAGTAACAGGTTCTCAGACCATGCTACAATTATTCAAATTGTACAACTTAGTCATAAATGAATACATCAAATAGAAAAACATAGTATGATACCCTAGTTCATAGAGTAATCTAAAAGACTAATTGAAAACATATAACTTATAACCACAAATAAAAAGGAAGAGCACTTATCTTTATTAATATTGAAAAACAATAGTACATTAGAGTTCATATTGTAGTTTTCATTGAATTATATCCTATGAAAGTATATCTTGTATTGTATTGTCTCTCTTTACATTTTACATTATGCATATATACATGTTTGAGTGGCTTTCACACCTCTTTAGGGTGAAAAGACACACCCTTATTACAAATTGTTTTGAAAAAATGATAAACTAACTAAAAAATAACTACCTAACTTTCGGATTTGGGCTTGGTTGAAAAACCAAAACACCTTGTGGACAGCTAATATTTTTAATAGAGATAGGAAATTTTATTTCCCAAACTGGGTCTTTTTTAGTTTTTAAAATTCGACCATCTTCTACCTCTATCAAAATCATCTTTGCAGCAGGTTGAAATTCCAGCATTTTCTGAAGGCTTTGATCATAGAATTTTGATCGTTCTTGTCACAGAGCTTCCTTCCATAATATCTAAACTTTTTAATTGAAAATTAATGTAATATTTTATCCCATTTCATGTACTTCATCATTAATTATTTGTCATGGAAATTAAGAGGCCATTTTTTAGGGTTTTATCACTATATAGGACTCTAAATTTTGCCCAAAATTTAGAGCTCCAACAGGCTCTTTCTGGGGACGTATGCTCCATGTGAGCATAGCGAGATTCCAACTATCTCTGGAGAAGCAGACCAAGTATCCATACTAATCTAATGCAAAGTAAAATTGGGTGGCCCTAGGCCCCCCCAAAAAATGAAACTCACTTCCTTCCTCTATCAAACACCCGATTTTGATCACATAACACCTTTATCCTTGCTACATTACACATTTCATCCTTTTAGACAATTCCCATCACTTCATCAATACGATCTTTGGAATCCAATCTATGTTTAGCCCTTGAGAAATCATTAGGTCCATTGTAATCCTTGTTGAATAGAAGATTTTGGTTAATCATACAAAGCTCTAGGTTAGTCTTCTTTTTTTGGATACCTTCTTGTTCACAATCTATCCCATCTCTATATTTTGGATATTTTTGCTCCTCACCAAAAGGCTTTGAGAATATCTTATCTTCAAGAAGTATAAACTCTCTCTCACCATGAGTTTGATCAGCTGGGACTGTTCTAAAAATTTTAGAGCTATGCTTCAACACATTCTCTTCACCATGTCTAACTGATTCCATCACATCTTCATATGTTTGGTGTACGTCTGGCTCAAAGGATGAACTCCAAGATATCTCACCCTCTAAATGCACTTCATGAGCTTCATCAAATTTAAAATTAGGACTTTTATCTTCATTATGATGCTGATGGATTCCATTGCATAAAGGATCCTCTTCAAATAATGGATTCGATAACATAGAGAAATCAGACATATCTTCATCTACTTCCTCTTCAAACAATAGATTCAAGAATATAGAGAATTTAGGCATACATTCATGAGAATTTTCATTCAAATCATCAAGTTTTTCATCAACAAGACTAACATCTTCATTGACATTATCTCTTGAAACTTCCTCTTGTTCATGCAGTTCTATTTCATCTCCACAATTTGATTTCTCTTGAATATGGGCTGATCCATCTACCTCCTTACCATGGTGGATTGAGGAAAAAAATTGGACCATTCTTTTCAGTGTGTCTTTGGTATTCTATGTCTAATAAAGCTGAAATTTCTCTTGTATTTAGAAGGTTTTCTCCCTCATCATCATGGTCATTGATACATCTTTCCATACACATCTCATCATGTACAAATTATTCTTCAATCCGATCCAAATTTTTATCCGCGATGTCATCACAAGTATTATTATGGTTCTCACAAATGTATGCTTCTTTATCTTCTGTATGACTAGTGGATTCATCTTCCTCACCAAGATAATCATCAAGCACAAGGCCTTGTTCAATCTGAGCAATAGCCTCCCTTTTTTTGTCTTCATCATCTTCTTCTAATATATGCACAAGGAGCTTTATATAATGATCATCTAATGTAATTCCTAATTTTTTGACCTTTACAGAAGCAAGATTTGATTGATGAAGAGTATTTGAAGCAACAGTGTTGCAATATTGGATTTTTGGAACATTGGATGTTTTTTCATCTATGTTGCCATTAATGCCAATGGGGGAGATTTTTAGGAATGAATTCTTGGCAGTCATTCTATAGTAGTTGTTGTTGCATTCATGACTATGATTGTCATTGATGTCAACATAGTGATCTTCTAGAGACTTGCAGAGAAGCAGATAGAGTTTGAACTAGCGCACATGGGTTATTGCAGTTGGAGCTATGCAATGTTGAAGATATAATCTTTGATATGTTATATGTCTATGGTTAAGAGTGAAGGCAGTAGTTCTTTTATTCATGGAAGTTATGAGCATTTTGGTGGAAGCAGTATTTAGGCAGTGTTCCTGAGTAGCGGTTCGTCAAAATCGGATGATATCTCCTAATCGAGATGGAATATGGTTTTGTGTAGTTAAAGGGAAGTTGAAGACACATTGATAGTGATGTGCATGAAATCAAAAACTTTTAGGTCATAGGAATGAAGATTTAATGTATTTGGAAGCTGACAGTTTTGTGTAATTTTGATGTAGTGTGTGGAAACTTTTATTTTGTAATTGTATGCCGACTCATTTGTAATTATATGAGAGTGGTATAAAGGAAGGAATGTGTTTCCTTGTTGTAATGTATAAGAGGATAGTAGTGTATGAATATGAAGTGAAGAAAAGAGCTAAATGTGAAAGTGAATTGTGAAGATAGACATGCGAAGTACAAAGATTTGAAATTGAGATCTGGTGTAACAATGAGTGCGGTTTGGCATAGTCAGAGAAGAGATAACATATTATTCTATTGAGTAATACAAAGATTATTTGGATAGTGTTTTCAGTGATCTTACCTTGAAGCTTTTTGGGCAGTGGGTCCTTCTGTCTTTCATAACTCTTAATAGGGTTAGAATCTTTTAACAAGGATTAAAAATATCCTAATAGGGATTCATATGTACTGAATGTATTTCATAAGACTCCTAATAGATTCTATCCTTTCACAAGGAATATTCATATTAGTGCATCTTTTGTGGACATCATTCCCACCGGGGTTTAGTCTTTGATCCAGAGGTTCCTGAGTCAACATATCTTGTGTCATTGTGTTATTGTGTATCAATATCTTTCTATGGTTGGTAATTATATTGCTTACATGGTTTGATGCTGTTGAAGTTGATAAAAGTTATAATTATTTGATAACTAATTCAACCCCCCCTCTTAGTTATCTTGGTGGACTTTACTTTCTAACAAAGAATAGTATGCTCGACTAGTTCAAGTCATTTAAATTGCTCTTTCATGAGCTGGGAGACTTCAAGGAAAAAATCCAGGGCATCGAAAGAAACAAGGATCACATTGCCATTGAGGATCTTCATCACTTGGACTCAAGGATTAACTAGATGGAGGAAAACATGAAGAGCCTTGAGGAAACACTCAAAGGTATTGCTGAGCAGAACTTCAACATCTCAAAGGTCTCAAATGAGCACACCAAATTGCTCATAGAAAATATGGAAGAAAATTTGGAAGGCAAGGATGTGCAGATAATCAAAGAGGAAAAAAAGTAGAAGCCCAATGAAGTTCCAAGTAAGAGAACAAGGGTCAGGTCAAAGAAGAATAAGGATGGAGAAGACTCTAACGACATTTAGAAGATCAAGGAGATGGTAGAGAAGAAGGAGCCTCTCAAAACCAATGCTGCAGTGATGCTCAGGAACCTTTCCTGACCTTTCTTCCTAGTTATTTTTTCCTATCTCTTTTTTTCTCTATTTTAACTATTCCATTTCAGTGGTAGCTTCTCTCTTGGCCTACCTATGGCCCGTTTCATCCTTTTTTTCTTGCTTCCTTAAGACTTGATCTCTTTATTTCTATATTTTAAGATGTTGTGAATTTCAGGAACCCTGTAAAACCTATTTTACTTAATCAAAAACTCAAAATAAGCCTGGTAATAAATTGCTTTCTATTATTGTTAAGTCAAAATAAATTTTTTTCTATTATTTTTAAATAAAAAGAAATACTTGGAATTAATCTATTATTTTTAAATAAAATAAATTCTTAAAGTTAAACTTTGAAAAGTTTATGTGAGAAATTTTAGAGGAGTCGTATACATAATTAATTCAAGATCACATTGAGATTAATAGTTTTTAATCTCACTAGGTGGGATATAATTTGTTAAATATAGCTTTTTTATTAGAATCCCAGGCATGCATTGGAATTCTATTTTTTTTCTTTGACTGCTCCTTGTCCACCTTACCTAACAATCGGCTCAGACATGCACTAAAGCTGCAAAATAAAATAAGTCCAATAACAAAAGATAAGAATATTCATAATAGCCTGCAACTTATAAAGCATTTACATGTAAAATAAACTAATAATAAATATTTGAAATTCACTCCAAAGAAGATAAACTTCAGCCTTCTTACCATACTCGATTCTTATGTTTGTATCATCATCATATATCTTATTGCTCCTAATCTTTGATGGGAAATACATTAAACAGTTAAAAAAGAAAACAATAGATAACTATATGATTGAAGGAAAAAAATTATATTATAGATTTTCATGGAAGGATTTCACATACTCAAATATTTTATTATTTGAGGATGTCTTTGTATGTGAGTTGACAACTTAAAAAATATTTTTGGCTTCTCATATTAAAAAATATCCTATAGAGATCATCATGTGTCAAAGGGTCAAAAAATGACCATTTCAAAGTGCTACCTAATACCTAGTCAAAGATGCACCAATAATGGTTTGATCAAACATGCAAGTCTTTGTGGCCAAACAGCCTACTAGAGGTGCACAAATGGGCTAACAAAAAATGCTTAATTTTTTTTATTTATTGGTACATGTGTATTATCATTTTTGTGACTCCTCTAAAATTATTAATTGGGAGGTGAAGTGTGCATGGAGTGAAGAGTGCCTGATATTGTTATGGTGTTCTTCCCCTAGTTTACTATTTAAAGATAAATTTTAGTTTATAAATATAGATTATTATTTTTTAGTATTTTTAATATTAAATTTTTTATTATGAAAATAGATGATATTGAAAATATATAATAATATTTATATTTTCTAAATCTTGAAAATAGCAAAGATCTGCCTAATAATTGTCATGTTGACTCATAGATTTCTGAAAATGAAATGGCCGGATGGTACCATTGTGGAAAAAATTAAAGCTAAAAACATCTACAAAATTATTGCTACTAAAAATGATATACTCTGGTATTCTAATCTTGATGATAATTTATGGAAAAAGTATCTTGACAGACTTTGGAAGGCTCCTATTGAACCTAAAATTTAATGTTTCAGATGGTTGTTTCTTCTTGACAGACTTCCTATTAGAAAAGATCATGATGCTGTCTATAGATTTTGTGCACTTCAAGAAACTAGTAGACATATTTTTCTTGACTATTCTTTTTCCAAAAGTATTTGGCATATGTTTGGTATTAATTATCCTATGTTTGTTAATATCTTTGAAATTGTCACTAGTTATATTGATGGTGTTAAAAATGATATGAATATCTTCTGGAACATGTTATCCTCTAACATTCTTTGGAAGATCTAGAAATGTAGGAATGAAGAAAGGTATGAAGACTCCCCCAGATCCCTTACTAAGTTTTTTCATAAACTCCCATATTTAAAAATCTCCTCACAAGTTAACGTGAACATGACGCTAGATAAAAAGAAACTTAGAAGATTCCTTCAAGATGGGCATGCTACTATGTTCATTTACGAGCTTAAGGATGGATATGATTGGAGAACCCACATAGACAACTTCTCTAACTTTGATGAAATGCTAAAAAAGCTCATCAAGGAAGTTAACCATAACAAGAATGCTACCGATCAACAAATCTCCATGCTGTCTCAAATTTAGGACAAGAAAACTATTGTCTGGATGGAGGGGGCCCTGGGGGCTGGACCGCCTTGGTTGATGATAACAATGATATTCTATCTTAATATGTTCATCTTTCTACTCCGTAATTAACTCTCTATGAGCTTGTGTGGTTGAGGCTGGGCCTCTCCCAACGTACTTTTGATGTTTTTTGTTTTTTGATATCCTTATAGTTAATTAAAAAAAATCTTGAAAATAAAATAATAATTTTAAAATATGATAATATATATTAGATAATTGAATTATGAATATTGATTATGTATTTGTATTAGAATATATTTTTTTATAAATAATATTATTTTTAAAAAAAAATTGATAGAAAGAATAAATAACAAGCTACAAAGTAGCAAGTTCCTGCCAAAATGTAAGTTAGAAGGGTTGTTTGAAGCCATTTGTTAGTACAAATTGAAGGATACAAATTGTACTATTTTAATAGTTTTGCCTTAAATATTTCTAAAATATAGAGCTTATGTCCCATAGTATGTTGGCAAAATTATTTTTCTCTTTCTTAAGTAGAAAATACAAGATTAGCAATTTCTTGTAATTTCACATTGTATTATTTTGATAAATACAAAGATTTTTTAGTGGGTTAGCAGCTTGATAATTTTTGTTAAGACTTATGTGATGAATCCCTAAATTTCGTGCCTAGCCTACAATACAATATCAAATGTAATAAATGTAATATCAAATGTTACAATACAATATTTTAATTATAATAATAATATAAAAATAATAATAATAATTTTTTAATGTAATAATAATATAAAAAATTAATAATACTGTAATATAATATATAATTATTATATATTTATTATAATAAAGATAATATAAGATAAATATAATAGTAATATAGTTAAAAACTAATAGAAAATGATATAAAACTAAAATTAATTAAAATATAATGCTATCATAATAATAATATCTATATATATGTGATTCTAAATGTATTTTTAAAAATCAATATTAGATGATATAAAAATAAAATTATCTAAAATATAGTACTACTATAATGATAATATAATAACACTTCTAAAATATATATGTGTTTGAAATAAAAGAATGTTTCCAAACATATTTAAATAATAATATTATCCTTAATTTTTTTTTAAAAAAATCACTATAAAAAATAGTAATATTGTTCAAATGCTTCATTTAAACTTAATCAAATGAAAGATAAATAATTTTATAAATTAGAAAAGTTAAATATTGTGCATTTTACTTTATCAAATATTAAAATTTGATATGACAAAAAGAAATTATGAAATTTGATTGGTTGGAGTTAACTAGTTTAATCACCAGTTAAAAACAGGTCGAAGCCTATAGTTCTACAGCCTATGGCAGGAACTAATATTTATGTGCTAATTTATATTTTCCCCAAATATATTTAATATATTGATTTGTTTGAATATATTTATATAAATTAATATTTTTAATTATAAAATAATTTATTATTTTAAGTAATATATAAAATGAAATCTCACTAGCCATTCGTAACTTCAAAAGCTTGTCTTTGTAATAAGTAATTCAAATTGTTGTTCTTCCTTGATTTTGAATATTTGGCATTCTTGTTCTATATCATTCACTATTTCTCTTATTATTTGGTTGCTGGTTTTGTTTTTATTTCTATTGTTATTTTGATTGTGTATTAGGATAGCATGAGGTCAATTATTAGATCATTTTGAAATTGTCTTTGTCAAGTCTAAATATTATATTTTTAATTAAATATCCATTTATTTAAAAATTTTAAATATAAGAAAAAATGAGATAATTTTTAAAATTGTTTGACAAAAGATAAATATTATATTCTTAAATAAAAAATGAAATAATAAAAATTATCTTCAATAAATATATAATGTATTAATTAATTTTAAAATCAAATAGTTTATAAATAATTTTTTTTAAAAATATTTAACTAAATAATAATACGATCATTCAAAAAACAATTGAAAATATCATTGAAATAAATTTTAAATATCAATACTTACAACAAATTGCTTTCTATTACTTTTGAATAAAAAGAATACTGGAAATTAACCTAATATTTTTAAATAAAAAAATGCTTAAAATCAAAGTTTTAAAAAATTATTTAAGAAATTAATTCGAGATCTCATTGAGATTAACATTTTTTTAATTTGACTAGGTCAGATTCTCGAAATATGCTAAATATAGCTTTTTTTATTAGAATCCCAAGCAATGCATTCGAATGTTGATTTGTATATTTGGCCCACTCCTTAAATTCTGATATTTATCGAACTTGGGTGTCTCAAAGTTCTTAGGGAAAGGAAGAGTTTTGATTGATTGGGTACTCCCATTTGGAAAGGGTCTAGGGGTGTCGGTGAATAAGGATAATTTTGAGGTGGATATTGCGGAGTGGGATGGGCAGATTGTCTAGCAAGATAGGTGGATTGGAATGGATTTTGGGATGATGATTGCTAGGGAGGATATTGTTGATGTGGTGTGGGGATATATTGCGTTGGAGGATATGGGACTACTTTCTAGTGTTGTGGGATGATGGGGATTTGTTGTTGCAATTGGTAGGAGGAAGCTTGTTGCTTCTATGGAATGATAGGGGTTTGTTGCTTCAATGGAAAGTGTTGTTGTTGTGGAGGAGGCTAATGAAATGGTGTAGCTTGTTGGTAAGACTGTCCTTGCTAAACTTGGCTTTGCGCTTGGTTGATATAGGCTAGGTGCATTCCTATATTGCTTAAAGGTGGAACTGATGTAGGGAAGCTAGAAACAAAGGGTGGTTGGGCAAGATAACTTGCGAAATGAGATGAACTTTGCTATTGAGGTGGAGGAATGTGCTGAAGAGCACTAGGTGTTGTGAATGGATAGCTTGTGAAGGATGAAGCTGGTGGAGGTTGAGATGGTTGTTGTTGCATTGCTTGGGAGAAGGTGGCTTGTTATTTCATAGGTATGGATGTAGGAGAGTGAGTTGGTATGCCTAAGGCTTGCATTTATTCTTGAGTGAGGCCCCAACGAGAACCAGTGTGTAGTGGGAATTGTGATGCAGAGGATGCTAGAAAGGTAGATGTGATGAGAGTTTGGGACATGAATGGTGGATTTGAAAAACCCATGGAAGGCATACCTGTGTTGAAGGCATTTTGTTGTGCTTGTTCCTTGGTAGATGTTTGTTGGGGGGTGAATAAAGACAATGCTTGCATTCCCCATGAAAAGGGTGATGCTAATGTGGAAGCTTTTTGAGTATGAAAGGGAAATGATTATGTTGCCCCAAGAATAGATGATGTTGATGCAGAGGTTTATTGGGAGAAAGAGGGAAATGATTGCATTGACCCCAAAAATTATGGTGTTTCTTGGTCCATGGAAGGTGGTCGAATTGCTTGTGTAAAGGCTTGCATTGGGGGTGGTGTTTGGTTTTGTGAAAATCTTTGGGTGGGGGTGATGTATTGAGCTTCTATGGAAGATGATGGTGTGCCTATGATAGGTAATGGAGTGGATTGAGTTTCTTGTGTTGTAGGACCTATGAAACTGATTTGCAAAAGAGGAGGGATGCGCGAAGCTACTTATGATATGTGGAGAAGTCGATCAGGGATTTATTGGATGATGGGGGTGTATACTTCTGCTGGGATATAGATGTTATGGATGGGGATGTGAGGTTGGAGATATGGTTGAATGGGAGTACCCTCCTGTGTGAGGTTAGCCCACATGTTTCATTGATTCTAAGTGGAAAGTAAACTAACTACTTGTGCATTCCCTAGATGATTCATGAATGTTTCTATCAGAAAGGAAGTTGGAGGGATATTGGGATCATCCCATGCATTACTAGTTTTCTAAATCTAGGGATCATAAGCTACCATCGCGCTGGTAGAAATGTTGAGATCAGATGAGCTAGGGACTTGATAAGGATCCATGTTCCTTCTTTTTTTTTTAGATCTTGTCATGAAAGGCATGGAGTGGAGATGCATATGCTAGATGAATGAAAGATGTTTCCTAAAAGACTCTAAAGAATGATAGATGCAAGTCTAAATGATGTCTAAGGATGGTGGATATCTAGAATGCAATGCAAGAATTTGGATCAACTGAAGGATGGAGATGATGGTGAAGGATTGGTGGAATGCTCTAATTTGGATTGAGGATGACAGAGGATTGGTGGGGGATGGTCTACTTTGGATCAGGATTTGGTGGATGATTTGGTGGAATGTTGATGGAAGATTGCAAAGTGTGAACAAATGAGTTGTTGTTTTCCTGATGCAAGATCAGTGATAGGACTTGGTCAACCTAGGATAGACTAATGATCCTTGGTCAAATAGATTCTTATCAATGCAAGCCAATCTCTTGCTCGAGATGATGAGGCTATGCAATGACAAGTTGGATTTCCTTTAGACAATGCTCTATCAAAAGGGGATGATTTATGATTTAGGACGAAGATTTGAAAACAACTCAAAGGTTTTGATCACTAAGTGCTCTTGGATTTGGATCACTAGATTTGGTGCAAGGATTGGTGAGATTGACTTGGATGATGGATGATAGATTTTGGATCAAGGATTTGGGATTTGGATTATGGATCGCTAATGGGATGATGGTGAAGGATGGTGAAATGATGCTACTTCTAAAAAAGGATGATGTAGATGTAACTGGGAGGGATGAACTATGATGCTACTAGGAAGATGATGATGAATTCAACTAAGAATGTTTCTAGGATGCAAGGATGAAACTAGGATGAAACTAGGATGAAGAACTGCCAAGATAGGACCTTGGATTCCAAAGAAAAAGTGGATATGTGATGACTCCAACTAGTCTTCTCTTTCAAGATTGACATAGCGATGGTTAGCTCCAAATTGATATGCAAACTATTTGACTCTGGCATTGTAGCCCATGTTATCAAGCTTTTCTTGGTACTTTTCTTCGGCTTGGGTTGCTTGTACAAAAGATTGATGGCTTTTAAGGTTTCTCTCAATAAATTTCTTCTCTTGATAGGCTTGAGATTTGGGAAGTTTAGCCTTTGGGTGTTTGATCAAATCAGACATAACTTGGAGAGACTTTGATAATTGGATTGAGACAAAAGATTTGGGTATCTGATTTTTTAAGGATTCTTCTGCAAGGTTTTCTGAAGATCTTGAGTCAAGTTGCAGATCAATTTGATGTTTTCCAATGGAAAAGGACAGATTTCAACAAAGACTTTTGGAAAAGAAATCTCCATAAGGGACAAAGCAACCTTGTGGGATACAAGCAAGATAACTGACTCCTGAATCTAAAAAAGATTTGAAAAGGTGTATGTTCCAACAAGTGTTTTCATGAAGTTTTTGACTATCAATCACTTCAAGAAGATCTACCTAAGGAAGGTGAATATCAAAATCCTTGCCTGCAGCTTGGTACCCCCTAAAAGGGGATACAAATGGTAAGTGATCTTGAGGTGATCCAGTAAACCCCTTGGTTTGGTCCTTGCACAAGGATTCTGATACTTTTGGATGTGGATAGGGTAGCCTCTATTTTAACAGGTTTGTATTTGTTCTGTGGAGTCCTCCCAATCAGTTTGTATGCACATGAATCACTTAAGAGCCTAGTTTACCATGCTAAAATAGTAGGGATTATTCACCTACCCTAGGCTACCATCACCACACCTCACCTTAGCTTGAGGGGATATAAGCGAGAGTTCTCTTAGTACATTATTTCTATACCGGTCGGGGAAGATACCGGGAGGTCATTCTCTAGAGAGGAAGTGCTTTTCTCCCCAGACAGGCCTCACTAAAAGTAAAACAAGTGAACTTGTCTAAGTTCAAGTGTTTTACGTTACTTATTCTAACAAGGATTTTGTAAGAAATGGGAAAAATCCTAGATGCACATCATGAAGATTCTTTTTCCCAATTGATTTTAAGTGTGTTTGAATTGAAAACTTTTGGAAGACACAAGTGTTTTAAAAGGTTTGATTTTTTCTTTCTCTCTTCAAAAGTAAATGTTTGAGTGTTTTCAAGTTCTTTTACTTGAGCATTTGAGATTGGGTTTGTGTGTTGCTTTAGAACTTTTAAGTTTTCTTTGTTTTGATCTTTAAGTCATTCAAGATTGAGTTTGCGCATGAACTGAATTTGAAAGAGGAAGGAATAGAGATGCTTTTCTTTCTCTTTTAAATCATTCAATATTGTGTTTTATTTTCAAAATGACAATGAATCAATTGGACTTGGGTTCATTCCTTTAGCTTCATTCAAGACTTGTTTTGTCTCTTGCTCAATTTTTAGACTCCAAAGGGAAAGTTCCTAGATTTATCTTTGATACATGAACTTTGAAAGGAATTCAATATTTTTAAATAAGAGACTTGTTAAAAATAAATAACAAAGCTTTAGGACTGATTTAGGAAAGTTTTGAAACCTTTAGGAATGTTTAGGAACCAATTTGAAAAGACAGCAAAGATTTTGATTTTTAGTTCCTAGTTTGCTTTGAGACTTGAAGATATTTGTAAATGAAGTTCTTTTTAGCTCTCTTTGATGCATTTTAGTTTTCTTTAGGACCACTTAGGAATATTTTTGAGTTTTTTAGGAACCACTTAGTTTTGGAATGCAAACTTGATGTTCTTTTTATGCTCCCAAAAAATGACATGTTCCTACTTTGCATGTGTGACTCTTTGAAACCTTAGATTTGTTTGACAGTTGTTCTTTTTAACCAAAATAAAACCATTATAAGTGAGATTAAGTGTTTTAAGGCCAAATAGGAACAATTTTAGTTGGTTAGGATTGATTAGGAAACATTTAGGAAAGATTGCATATTTGTCCCTTAAGGGTACTCAAAAAGTTCATTTTAAGCCTAAA
Source organism: Chamaecyparis obtusa (assembly GCA_027943335.1). Lineage (NCBI taxonomy): Eukaryota > Viridiplantae > Streptophyta > Pinopsida > Cupressales > Cupressaceae > Chamaecyparis > Chamaecyparis obtusa. The sequence continues at coordinate 521,621 of BSBK01000094.1, forward strand.
AATGAACTATTTGTGGTTCAAAAAATTTCACAAGAGTTCATGAGCCTTAAGGATTTATTTTTCTAGTGATTTTTATTCCTTCTAAGGGTACCTACAAAATATGGTGTCAAAAACTTTGAAACAAGTAGTCAAAAGGGCCTAAAAACCCCTAGGAAACCTTAAAAAACCAAGTTTTTCTTAGCCTAAAGCCTTACACGACCTCCCTATTTTCCACACAGGTAAATAGTAGCAGGTTATCTGATGGTTCTTACTCTTAAAAGTGATGGTTAGGTCTATTATGAGTCAGGATGGCTTGCAGTACGAGCAAACAAGGCCAGAGAGCCGAAAAGGCCAATTACAAGCCAAAATGGCTACTACGACCCCATACAAGTAATGGTTGGCGTTAGTATGATTAATAGGCTGTCAAAGTATGAGAATATACCCCCAAGGAGTTTACTTTTATGAGAATCCTCATAGAATAGGATGAGATTGTTGAAAAAGTGAGTTTTTTGCTTGGAAAACCCTAGAAAATGCAGTTTCAAAGGTGTGTAGGGTCCCGTTGGGTGTGTGAAAATGTGATCAGTGCAAACCTAATCTATTTTTAAAGGCTTATACATGTCAAAAATTATTTTATGAGCATATATCCAACTTATAGAGAAAACTATTTGCAAAGACACTCAGATAGAGCTTAAACGAGAGCACGCTGTGGCCGTTTGATTTGCTCTCGCTTTAGGGATGTGGGTGTGCGCTTGAATCACTTGAAGCATATCCCTAATGATGATTAGGAGATATTAGGATTGTTTAGGGACTATAATAACCCTATAGTGGCACAAAAATTGGTATAGGACACCTATTTTTTCCCCTAAGGCCTTAAGGATCCTACAAGCTCAATGATGCAAATCTAAGCAATGAATTATTATTTTAGATTGATTTTAATCCAAAGTAGATCTGATATGATGCAAAAAGATATGAAGAACAATGAAAGAAACTAATATTTATCCATTATTCTAAGCTATGATGAGCTATGAAAGCATGAAAATGAATGAAATCTAACAATTAGTATGAAAGCTTTAAAGATTTAGAACTATTCTAGCATTATAACACTACTATGAATTGAAAGTGAATTGGTGTCTTTCTTTTAGGAAGTGAGGTTATTTATAGGATTTGGGAAGGGATTGGATTAAGAGGATGAGATAGGGTTAGGGGTAAGGTTTGAGGTAGAGTAAGAGGTATGGTTTGGGGTATAGTAAGGTTTAGCTTGGGTTAGGGGTTGCTCACACATGTGTGAAAAATACTAGGGAAGTGTGCAAGGGGAACATGTGTGGAAGAAGAGACATGGGTCTCTTTATGAGGTTGTAAGAAGCCTTAAAGAGTGTGTAAGAGATTGAAATGAGTGTGTGAGGCTCATTTGGAGAAGGGTTTGACTAAGAAAGCCAAAAGAGACTTGGATTAGCTTAGGAAAAGTAGGTAACTTCTCCTAAATAGGTTTAGGAAAGATTAGAAGGGTTTAGGAAAGGATAGAAGGTTCTAGGTTTTTGAGGCTTTAAATAAATATGAAATTTATTTAGGGATTGTGACATCATTTATTGAATATTGATTCAATAATGATAGAAAAATCATTCAAATTTGATTTAAATGCTTTGGGGAAAGATTCTTTAATTATGGATGCTTAATTAAAATAAAGGAAATTAATGGCATAAAAATATATTAATTAAATAAATAATTAATTAATTAATAAATTTTGATGTCATCAGGGGTTTTTTAGAGAAATAAAAATACTTTATTTTCTAATGGATTTTTAGGTGTCTACACATTGCTTCATTTGTAAAAATGGAGATAGCTAGCAGAGTAGCTCTAGAGTCATTACCTTAATTGGATGTGAAGCCATTACCATTGATGAGGTTGAATTTGGCATTCACAACCATTGAGGGAGCAGTGTTAGAGATGGCTTTAGCGAAAGACTTGCTAGTTTGGGTAGGAGAAATAATTTTATCCTTCGGAATAGGTGTGGTAAATGTGCCACCAGACTAAGGCTCCATAAGAGCTGAAGTACAACTGAGGATGGAGGGGTGAGGCTAACAAAGAAAAGAACGAAGAAATAATTTAACTAGGGGTTAGAGAAATCAAACCAAACATGAGGAGGGAGAACCTCCTCTATCGCCACCTCAGCACCTTTGCATTAATCACAATGGTGATAGAGGAGGCTCTCCCTCCTCATATTAGGTTTGATTTCTCTAACCGCTAGTTAAATTCTTTCTTCATTCTTTTCTTGGTTAACCCCACCCCTTCATCCTTGGTCGTACTTTGACTCCTATAGAGCCTTAGTCTAGTGGCACATATACTACTCTTGTTCCAAAGGATACAAGTATTTCTCCTTCCCAAACTAGCAAGTCTTTCACTTAAGCCATCTCTAGCAATGCTCTCTTGGTAGCTAGGAATGCCAAATTCAACCTCATCAATGGTAATGGCTTTGAGCATTGATTAAAATCTTCAATTGTTATGGGGCTTTGATTAAAATTAGTTTCTAAGATCACCTTTATTGAATCCTTTTTCTTCCACACTCTTTGGGTGTTTTCCTCAATACCCTCCTAGGGCTTGTTGTTTTTCTCCCTTTTTAGGAGTGTAGGAGCGGGAATGGGAGCAAGAGGATTTTTGAATTCAAAGGAAGGCGGGAATCCTAGACCGCAGGCTGTAGGATCCTCAAGTGATGCAGGCAGACCCAACAAGAGAAAAAAAAAAATCCACAAGAGGGTATTGAGGCCAATACCCAAAGAGTGTGGAAGAAAAAGGATTTAGCAGAGGTGATCCTGAAAACTAATTCAAACCAAGCAGAAAAGGTAGAACAAAAAATAGATGAAGGGGAGATCTTCTTCCCTCAGAAAGAAAATCTAGAGCATAGGGGGGAGTTTCTTACCTTGGATGGCATTGAAAAAATCTTGGAAGTTAACATCCCGAAAGAGGTCTCTGAAGAGATCATTATTAAGGAAGATGAAGTGGAAGAAGAAGGAGATTCCTAACTCCAAAAAGGCAAAAGGTCTTATTGGAAGAAAATCAAAACTATTTTGACTAGCTCAAATCTTTTTAAGGGGATTATCATGGGGGATTTCAATACTCCCCTCAAAGAAGGGGAAAAATAGGGAGGGATCTCTCAGACATGGAAAGTAGGCAAGACTTAATGGACTTCATTAATGACCAAGCCCTCTTAGATCTGGAACTCCAGGGTGCTGATTTCACCTGGTCCAACAAAAGAATTGGAAGGGAGTGCATTCAAGTCTAGTTGGACCGTGCTTTGATCACTTTTGATTGGATGAATCACTATACTTATAACCTTTCCACCTTGGTTAGAATTGGCTTAGATCATTCTCCCATCTCCTTGTCTCTTGACAAGATTGCTAAGAAAAGGATCTTTCCTTTCAAATTTGAAAAAAAGTGGGTCTCTCATCCTAAATTGAAAAACCAAATTAAACACTGGTGCAATATAGAAGTAAAGGGCATTGCCATGTTTAGGGTGTCCAAAAAGCTTAGAAACATTAAATTTAATATCAAACAGTGGAACAAGGATGAATTTGTCAATATTTTCTCTGCTAAAGACAAGACGATCTTGGACCTAAATCTCATTCAAGAAGAAATCCAAAGAGAGGGCTATGATGAGATCAAACTAACTAAGGAGAAGTCTATGCTGTCAGAGTTTCATAATATTATAGGACAGGAGGAGACTTTTTGGAAGTATAGATTTAGGTCCATTTGGTTAAGGGAGGGAGACCAAAACACTCGGTTCTTCCATATTTCTACTATGAGACATAGAGCGACCAATGGAATAAGTAGTATTAAGAAGGGAGACTAGATTTTGCAGGAGGAAAAGGACATTGTGAAGGAAGCTATTTCTTTCTTCTCTTCTCTCCTATCTAAAGATCAAGAGATGTCGAAGGAGGATCAGGACTCGCTTCTTAACAACATTCCCAAAATCATCTCTAAAGGCCAAAACAAAGTCTTATGTTCTATCCTAGACATGGCTGAAGTCAACAAAGCCCTGGACTCTCTTCCAAGTGATAAAGCCCCTAGTCCTGATGGCTTCCCGATGTTTTTCTTTCATCTTTTCTAGGATGTTGTGAAATATGATGTGGTCAAAGCGGTGTAGGAATTCTTTGGCTCAAAGAATCTCCTCAAAGAACATAATGCTACTTTTTTGGTGCTTATTCCTAAGATCATGGGGGTGGACTTGATGGAGCTCTTTAGACCCGTAAGTGTGTGCAAATCCTTCTTCAAGATCATCTCTAAAGTAATTACCTCTAGAATTTTTAAAGTGCTCCCCCTTATTATTGCTCCTCGGCAGTCTGGTTTTGTGCCCAGAAGATAGATTTTGGATTCCATCATGGTGGTGCATGAAGTGATTCACTCCTTAGAAGCTGGTGGAAGGCTTCCTTCTCAAGCTTGACTTGTCCAAGGCTTATGATCGGGTTGACTGGTAGTTCCTACTTAGGGTTCTTGGTGCCTTTGGATTCAATTCTCACTCTTGCAAGATCTTCCATCAAATCATCTCTACTCCCTCTCTAGAGATTTTGTTCAATGGCTCCCCGTTAGCCTTTTTCAAACCTATTAGGGGTTTGAGACAAAGGGATCCTCTGTCCCCTATTATCTTTATCATTTTTTCAGAATACGTCGAAAGGCTCATATCTCCCTCTAGGAGTTCTGTGGGTTTAAAAGGTATTAAACCATCGTCTGGGACTTATGTTTTCTCTCACCGGCAATTTTTTGATGACACTATTTTAGGTGGTGAGGCTTCAATGGGTGAAGCTAAAGTGGTGAAGCATCTACTCAACTCCTATACCAGAGCTATTGGCTAATCCATAAACTAGAATAAAAGCTCAATCTTCTTTATTAAAACTCTTGAGGTGACACAGAGGAGAATTATTGACATCCTAGGCTATAGCATTAATTCTCTCCCAGCCAACTACCTAGGTCCACCTTAAGGTGTTAAACCACTAGAAGCATTCTAGAACAAATTAATTGATAAATTCAATAGGAAGATGGATGGTTGGAAAGGGCTTACTCTGAGTCAGATAGGAAAAATCCAATTGGTTAAATCTACTCTATAAAACCTCCCAACCTATGCATTAAGCCTCTTTTCCATTCCATCTAAAGTTGTGGAGGCCATGGAAAGAATTCAGAGAAGATTTCCTTGGTTTGGGATTGAAGATCATAAGAGACTCCGCCTTATAGCTTGGGAATTTTTTTTTCACCCTAAGCATGCTAGAGGCCTTAGGACAAGAAGGATCCGACCTTACAACAAAGCTCTCCAAGATAAATAATTATGGTGCATCTTCAATAGCACTGGGGAATGGCATGACACTTTTGAAGATAATTATCTCATAACAATTCTATTAAAAATTTCTTTGAAGATAATGATTTGCTAAAAGGATACTTTATATGGAATGGTTTCCTCAATGCTAAGGATGTTGCCAAATCCAAGGCAAAATGGAAGATAGTGAATGGTCACTCCATAAACTTCTGGTATGATAAATGGCTTTAGTTGGGTCCCTTGAGGGATTGTTAGCCTTTCAATATCTGGATGGAGGAATGCATCCACACATATGGTTCCCAAGTCAGTAACTAGAGAATGGATAATTCTTGGGTAGACCTCTCCTAGCTATCTTGGGACCTAATTCCTCTTATGATTTCCCTTAATGCAGTTTCCTTGTCCCCTTCTCAGAATGTGCTTATATGGAAATCTTCTCTAGATGGGACCTTCATGGAGGCCTCTGCCTACTCCTCTCAATTGACTCAGCATCAAGAAGCCAATTCTCTTTGGGATAAAGCTTGGTTCCTCGGCCTTAACCCCAAAATAAATGTCTTCTTCTGGCTCTTGCTTCAAAACCACATTCTTAAGGTCGATAATCCTATAAAGAGAGGTTTCTAGATCCCAAACAAGTGTGTACTCTATAGATGCCAAGATGAATCTATGGACCACATGTTTATTCACTGCTCTTATGTAAGTAAAATCTGGCAATTTCTCCTTTCTGCTCTGGACTTATCCTAGTGCTTTCTCCTTTCTTTTAAAGACCTTTTTACTCAATGGGATTTCTCCTCTAAAAATTATGATCCTTTCTATTTTTTCCCTTGGATTCTTCCCCACTTATGTTGGGGAGTTTGGAAAGATCACAATAATCACATCTTTCGACATAGCTCTACTCCACCTAAAATTATCTTTGAAAAGATCCACTTTTCTGTGAAAGAAAACTTTTTTTTTCTGTGGTGGCTCTAACTCTTTTGTAGGAAAGGTCCAGGTTGTTATACCTAAGAGAAGCATGGAGAAAAGATATAATTGCACCTGGAGCTATCCCTCGAAAGGCTGGTCCAAGGCAAACTTCAATGGAGGAGCCAAAGGCAATCCTAGCATGGGGGGTAGTGGAGGTGTGATCAGGAATTTCTATGGTTTCAGGACTATTCTAGACATCATACCTCTCAGATCTCAAATAAACCACTTTGTTGAAGCTAGTGATGCCCTCCAAGTCACCAAACTAGCCCATGACATAGGGGTTAAAAAGCTTTGGCTCGAAGAAGAATCCAAGAACATCATAAACTATTTAAACTTAAACCATTCCCCTTCATGGACTATATCCAATATGATAGAAGAAATGCAGGCTCTTTTAAATTATTTTGAAGAGGTTCACATATCCCACATGTATAGGGAAGCCAACCAAGTACCTGACTAGTTTTCCAACTTGGATGTTAAAAAGGACACAATGATGAGGTGGCATCATGGTAGAGATTTCCCTCATGACATGAATGATTTAGTTGAGAGGGACAGATACCAAGGAAAGGAGGCAATCATTAATGATAATAATGAATTGTAATGCAGTTTATTGGATGCGCCATTCCATAAGTTGCAAGTATGACTACACATCCATTTTGTATGTTTTTTGGGTGTTCATTCACAAGATTTATATCTATTTTCAAAAGCAAAAAGAAGAAATCTCAGGATGACCATTGTCAGAAAAAATCAGAACAATAGTTATCTGTAAAACTAGAGAATTTCCCAAATCCATCTCAGAGCGATGTGAGGGGAAAGACACAGAAGGGAGCCCATGAATGATAGTGCAAAATGGAAGAGATGCACTAAGGTTTGGAATGCTCTACAAAAAGGGGAAATCATGGCCTTCATTGAAAGGTTACATGGAATGAAGCAGGTGGCCACTAATATTTTTGTGGAAAGTTGGAATGAAGGGTGTGTGGAGATAGAGGGAAATAATTTCTTAGTCACTGAGGAGGTCATCTCAAAAGTCACCGGTATCCCCATAGTGGGAAAACAAACCTATAGGGACTGCAAAATCTCTGACACTATCGTCAATGGTTTTGTGAGAGATGAGGATGAGAAGAAAGCTATTGTTAAAATGGGTACATACTACCATCCTGAAGGAATCAAAATGATATGGAAATTTGTTCTCAAAGCCCTGATCTCTTATGTTACGCTAGATGCAAGGTTTGATAGGATCAGGACATACCACTTCGTGTTGCTGAATCATCTCAGACACAGTATGAATGTTTCCATCCTATTCTACTTGTATTCTTCAATAAATGATAATATAAATGGGTTTAGGGAGAAGAAAATAGCTAATCCTTCTTTACATGAGGGTTTGTTACTGTTAATTTGTGAATATTTCAAAGCCCAAACCCTGGGGAAGGAGATTGTGGACAATAATGAAAGAGAAGATTTCTTTGGTTCAAACTATGTCCCCTTGGACCCAGATGATAGTGTGGGAATGCACTCATAGGACCATGAAGATGAAGAGGTCAAAAAGTTGAAACAAGGCTCTTCCTTGAAGAAGAAAATTGTGAGCTCAGTTAAAAAAGAAAAACCCTTCAAAAAGAAGGCTAGAATGGAGATCTCCTCAGAAGAGGAGGGTATGTGCGGGATTATGAGGGGCCAAACTATGCCCTTAAGTGGCAATGAAAAATCAAAAAATCAAGATTAGTCAACTTGACATGAAAAAATGAACTAGTTATCTACCTAATATCAAAAAGTTGTAAGAACATAATTTGTAGGAAATTGAATATAGTTTCTAAACTACTAAGCCTTTTTTGAAAAAAAATTAATATGATTGGTAAAAAGTATAGATTGCAATGCAGCACTACAAACATTTCAGCAAAAAAATAAGACATGTGTATGTCTGACCACCCTAATCAAGAGAAAATGATAATATTTTTTTATAATATTCTATATATAAGTAGCTGACTCATGCCCGAATGTGACGCATATTTTTTGGTATTTTTATTCCAAACAGATAATTAATTATGATTTTTTTGCTACAGTGCTTTCAGAATTTAAAAAATCTTGTGTCTGACCACCTTTACTCATTGAAAACTTATCATAATTCAATTTTTTTAATTTTTTCTTATACTAGACGAAGCATAGAATGTGACGCATCTTTTGGATTTTAAAAATGTTATACGGTTTGAAAGTTATAGCTATTTTTCCATCAGTATGTCAATCAGGACTTTAGACGTTAGTGAACTAGAAAATAACTAATAAATACTTAACGAATTCAAAATCTGACAGCACTTATATCGATGGAAAGCTGACAATCATCCAAACAAATCCTTTTCATTTTATCAAAATTGGGTGGAAAAAATGTTGTCAACCTAATGGTCGAAGTGTCGATATAAGAAAAATAGAGAAAAAACACATTTTTTGCACACCTTCAGTGTTGACCATGGGGCTTTGGTCTCCAAAGCTATTACCAAGCCTAATCGGGTACCCGAAAACCCGATTTTTTCATGTACTCGATTTTGTTTGAATTTGAATTTTGAAAAGTTTCCCCCTCCCATTCTTTTTTTCTTTCCCTTTAATTTTGATGTTTTTTTCTTTCACCTTGACAATCAATAATTTATATATTTTATATTTATGTTTTATATTTTACGTTTTATATTTTATATTATATAGTATATATATTATATATATTATTTATTTATATTATATATTTGATAATATCAATTTAAACAACCTAAGTATATAGTCTATTTAGATTTATATTAAATGCAATATTTTTATATTATAATATAAATGTTACATAATATATATATATATATATATATTAAATATTATTGCACGTATATAATATAATGTCTAATATATATAATATATAAAATGAATAGGACATTAATATATTCTATATTTGATAATATATATTAAATGTAATATCTAATATATCTTATAATATATATTATATATTTAGTCTATTAAATATTATATTTTTTCAAATATTTTATATATTATTTTAATATTTAATTTAAGTTATAACAGATCCTCTCATGAGACAATAGGTTGAAATGGGGTCGCTAGACGTCTTAAGGGGTAATTAGGGTTTGTGAGGCAACTTCGGATGTACAGTGACCATTTGGAAGGCTATAGGGCATGTCCAAGGACCAATGTACCAAATTTTAATGACTTTTTCTTGGTCAAACTCGAAAAGGGTCCATGGGGTGCTCTCAGGAGACCACATGTCCAATTAGTGTCGCTAGGCATCTTAAGGGGTCATCAGGGCTCGTGAGACAACCTTTGATGCACGGTGACCATTTGGAACGCATTAGGACATGTCAAAGGACCTAACTCCACAATTTAGATGAATTTTGATTAGTCAAACTTGAAAAGGGTCCATGGGGTGCTCTTGGGAGACCATTGTGCGATTTAGGGTCGATAGGTGACTTAAGGGGTCATCGGGGTTCCAAATGAAACTTTGATGAACACTGATCCTTTGGAACACATTAGGACATATCAAATGACCTATGTACCAAATTTGGATAAATTTTTCATAGTAGAACTCAAAAGGGGTCCATGGGGTGCTCTCGGGAGACCACATGTCAAATCAGGGTCGGTAGGCCTGTTAAGAGGTCATTAGGGTTCCAAATGAAACTTTGATGGAATGGTGACCATTTGGAATGCATTAGGATATGTCATAGGACCTATGTACCAAATTTGGATGACTTTTGCCTAGTAAAACTTGAAAGGGGTCCATGGTGTGCTCTCAGGAGACCACGTGTCGAAATGGGGTCGGTAGACCTGTTAAGGGGTCATTAGGGTTCAAAATAAAATTTTGATGGAATGGTGACCCTTTGGAATGCATTAGGACATGTCATAGGACCTACATACCAAATTTGGATGACTTTTTCCTAGTAGAACTCGAAAGGGGTCCATGGGGTACTCTTAGGAGACCACATGTTGAAACAGGGTCGGTAGGCCTATTAAGGGGTCATTAGGGTTGAAAATGAAACTTGGATGGAATGGTGACCCTTTGGAACACATTAGGACATGTTAGAGGACCTATGTACCAAATTTGTATGACTTTTTCCTAGTAGACCTCAAAAATGGTCCATGGGGTTCTCTGAGGAGACCACATGTCAAATCAGGGTCGGTAAGCCTGTTAAGGGGGCATTAGGGTTCCAAATGGAACTTTGATAGAATGGTGACCCTTTGGAATGCATTAGGACATGTCAGAGGACCTACGTACCAAATTTGGATAACTTTTTTCTAGAACTCAAAAGGGGTCCATGGGGTGGTCATGGGAGACCACATGTTGAATCATGGTGTGTAGGCCTGTTAAGGGGTCATTAGGGTTCTAAATACAACTTCTATGGAATGGTGATCCTTTCAAATTCATTAAGACATGTCAAAGGACCTATGTACCAAATTTGGATGACTTTTTCTTAGGAAAATGCAAAAGGGGTCCATGGGGAGCTCTCGAGAGACCACATGTTGAAATGGGGTCAGTAGGCATGTTAAGGGGTCATTAGGGTTAGAAATGAAACTTCTATGGAACCACAACCCTTTGGAATGCATTAGGACTCCCTAGGGGTCAAAAGGGGTTAGGGGGACTCCCTAGGGGTCCTAACGTATACAAGGACCCCTAGGGGGTCCCCCTGACCCCTTTTGACACATTGAAATGCTCAAGTGTGTCTTAAGGGGTCCTTTTGACTCCCTAGGGTTCGTAACGTGTGATAAGGTGTACTAGGACCCCTAGGGAGTCATTGTGACCCCTTTTGACACATTGGAATGCTCAAGTGTGTCTTAAGGGGTCCGACGACCCCTTATGACACACTAGAGCATTCCAATGTGTCAAAAGGGGTCAAGATGATTCCCTAGGGGTCCTAGTATGCTTTATCATGCATTAGGACACCTAGGGAGTTCTTGTGACCCCTTTTGACACATTGGAATGCTCTAGTGTGTCTTAAGGGGTTTTAGGACCCCTTATGACACACTAGAGCATTCCAATGTGTCAAAAGGGGTCACGATGATTCCCTAGGGGTCCTAAGATAGTTAGGGAGTCCCCGTGACCCCTTTTGACACATTGGAACACTTAAGTGTGCCTTAAGGGGTCGTAGGACCCCTTAAGACACACTTGAGCATTCCAATGTGTGAAAAGGGGTCACGGGGACTCCTTAGGGGTCCTAGTATGATTTATCACGTGTTAGGACATGTAGGGAGTCCCTGTGACCCCTTTTGACACATTGGAATGCTCAAGTGTGCCTTAAGGGGTCTTGACGCATGATAAAGTGTACTAGGGCCCTTAGGGAATCATCATGACCTCTTTTGACACATTGGAATGCTCTAGTGTGTCATAAGGGGTCGTAGGACCCTTTAAGACACACTTGAGCATTTCAATGTGTCAAAAGGGGTCACAGGGACTCCCTAGAGGTCCTAACATGTGATAAGGCATACTAGGACCCCCAAGGAGTCATCGTGACCCCTTTTGACACATTAGAATGCTCAAGTATGTCTTAAGGGGTCACGATGACTCCCTAGGGGTCCTAGCATGCTTTGTCACGCGTTAGGAACCCTAGGGAGTCAAAAGGACCCCTTATGACATACTTGAGCATTCCAATGTGTCAAAAGGGGTCACGGGGACTCCCTAGGTGTCCTAATGCATGATAAAGTGTACTAGGATCCCTAGGGAATCATCATGAACCCTTTTGACACATCGTGACCCCTAGGGAGTCCCCATGACCCCTTATCACGCGTTAGGACCCCTAGGGAGTCTCTCTCTGCCTTCAGTGAACTATTCTTCAATGTGTCCATTTTTGCATAGCTAGGGTTTACGACACTTGTAAAAGGCACAATTAATACAAATATTTAGCCGACCACATTAGTACATATATAATATAGATTATATATATCATATGCCTCTTTTTTATATATATTATATACATAAATATATGTAAAAGTTCAATTGTTTTCATTTTCTCCCACCGTTTTTCATCAGTCGGGGAATATTAGGTACCTAATATTTTTGGGTACCCAATTTTTGCCAGGCAATATTTGACGAAAATATTCCCTGTCCCCACAGAGCAGACAATCACAGGATTTTATACTTTTTTCACGCGTTGCAAAACAAAAAATGTGATTTGGGGCCCATTGTTTGATTTTTGTCGACTTGTGGTTTCACCATGGGAAGCACCAGTTGTCAAAAGGCTAAACGTAAGAGGAAGCTGACAGATGATGAAATTCAGGCATATAGGGAAAAAGATAAGGAAAATCACCGAAGAAGGAGAGAAGGTATGTTAACCATTAATCAAGGTGACCTCGTAAATGTAGTTGTAAGTGAAGAGGATGTTAAATTTGAAAATGCACAGATGGAGATTGAAAATGTAGACTTTGGGAATGAAAATGTTGTACAAGAATGACATGAATGTTATACATCTCCAAATTATATGCAAATGAAGTCCCTTGTAATAAAGATAATCAATCTTCAAATTCAGGGCTTTCAAAAACACCTAAATGGTTAATTGAAATTAAGGAGAACATTATGAATAATTGGGAATGAAAGAGGTCACATAGAATATTAGGTTGTGGGCTTCAAGACTTTATGATCAATTTTTTCAAAACAAGACATTGGTTGAGAAATGTCAAATTTTTGTGCAGTTGTTAAAGATGCAAAAGATGAGACCTGTGCTTGTGAAATTGAAGATTCGTGTGAACAAAAAAATGGAGAGAAATGCCATTGTTGTGAAAAATCTTTTCAATGCTCTCAATAACATTGGGAAGACTAGTAGAGAAAAAGACAAGAGAGTTTCTTGGAGGGTTATTACAACCTCCTTAGTAAGTCATCAGTTGAGAAAGGCTCATTTGATGAGACAAACTTGTGTTGACTTCAATATAGACCGTAAAACTTTGGGTAGAGCACTTACAAGAAGAGAAAGAATTGATGATCCGCTTCAAATTGATACATGGGCTTATGGTGGGAAACTTCCACATTTCGATAAGAAGCTAACAGACGTTGTCAAGGATGAAATTCAACAATTTTGGGATGCTAACTCAAGAGTGTCACCAAATGTGAAGGATGTCTTGAAGTTGAGAGTTGGCAATTGAGACTGCACTCCACATCCTAAACATTATGTGAAGGTAAGTTAAACAATGTTGTATAAAAAATTTTGTGAGACACATCCAACATTGAAAATATCACAAAGGTCTTTTGAATCCGTGAAGCCATTTTATTGTGTACCCCTTAAGATTCGAAATACATGTTGTTGCAAATATCATGTTGAGTTTTCAATGCATCATGAATTATTACGGTCCATTCATTCTAAATTGCATACTAATGAAATGCTAGAGGATTGTGATGCAAGTGGTCTTCCCAAATCATCAAGAGACTTGCTAGATCAATTTTTATGTCATAGAGATGATGGTTGTTTATTTTATAAAAAAAATTGCTTAAATGCCAAGTGCTCAGAATGTGGTGGCTTGTCCAAGTTTAGAACATGTTTTCATGAGGGTTTGGAACACAATTTTGGAAAGACACTCGTCCAAAAAAAGGTATATGAAATAGTGAAATATACATTGAAGAGTGGAGGTGAAGGCTCTAGATGTGAGTTAGTTGCAAAAGAATACAATGTTGCTGATTTTATCTCAAATTTCAAGAAAAATCTTTTTTACACGTATGCAAGGCATAGTCATAGGTCTCAATGGTTGGATCAACAATTCAAGACATGTAAGGACATTTTCCCCATTGGAACTATTATATCTGTTATAGAATTTGCGGAGAACTATACCTTGCAGCCCCAAAATGAGACTCAAGCTCAATATTACAATTTGATTCAGGTTGTTATTTTTGTACACATCACATATAGACATTCCCCTGATAGCACAAAAGATTGGTGAAAGATAATCAGAGAGTACCATTTTTATATGAGTGACAACAGGTCTCACTCTCATGAGTTTGTTCAACATTGTTTCCAGAACTATTTTGACTTCTTGCAGGAAAATGGTATTACTATGGATAGGCATCTCATTTGGGTGGATAATTGCACTGGTCAATTTAAGAATGCCAGAATCTTTTATTGGTTCTGTAGAATGCATGTGGAGAGAGGTGTACCTCATATTTGGATTTTTTTTGAGTCAGGGCATGGGAAAGGGGAGCATGACGGAGCAGGTGTGTGTGTCAAGAGAGCTCTAGTTAAGGAGCAATTAAGGATTTCAGGTGCTGTACTTCTTGATGCTCATTCTATTGCTGATTGGTGTACTTTAGCATTGTCACAGGGGGGACTCTTGATTCTACAGTGCGTAGATTCTTTTGGTTGGTTGAGGACAGAACTATAGGAGATAGATTGGATTGTCAAATAGTGAAAGACTCTTCAAAAATGCATTCATTCTGAAGCTCCAATAGTAGTACATGGACCATTTGGACATGAGAGTTGGCTTGTTTTTGCCCCATGTGTTTTCAGTATGATTGGGATCATTGTGAGTCAAGTGAGTGGGTGGATACATGGGTTCCACAGTATCTGACTCCTTTATCTTTGACACTCTCTATAAGAAATGATGACATGGACACTTCAGTTGACTATGACCATCTTTCAGATCTTTTGAAGCCAGGAGATGTTTTTGCATTGGTTGCACCGCAGGGGAATGATGAGAGGTCAGATTATTGGTTAGCATGTTGTGTACAAGGTAAACAAAAGCTTGTATAACTGATGACAGATGGTGATGGGTTCACATATCGTACTGGTTCAGTTGTTGTTGTGGGAACATGGCTAGAAACATACATGATTAGAAAGAATGAAGTTCCCGCATTTGAAGACTATGAGAAGCACAAAACTATTCTTATGTATTCACACCTTGTTATAGCAACAAATGTCAAGTTGTCAAAGCATCAAGGAAGACCAAAGACAAAAGAACTTTGGAGTATTACTACTACTGATCATGAAGCACTATTGGAGACCCTGAAGCAAAGAGATGACCCTTCAAGAACACTTGACTAGGTAATAAGTTAACTTAGTGCATTATTTTCTAAGTTTGTTAAGCTTAATTTCAATACATTAATTTGACCTTTCTTAGATTGTATTTTGAGTCAATAAACTTGGTTTTGTATGTGGAATGTAACTTGTGTAGGAGCACCTATGAAGACACCTATGGTCACCATGGATCCAATTAGAGATAGAAGGACAAAAGGATCCTTAATGGTTAATTGAGATATTTTGAAGCCTATAATGGCAATTTGTAACAATCAATTTGATTTAAAAGTTAAATGTCCTAAAACTCTTCATAAGGACTTATGACCAAAATCATGTATGGGTGGCCAATAGTGCCAAGAAGAGATCTTACATGTCATATACTTATGTCATTTGCATGGTTTGAATTATTACATGTTTGATTGTTATTTGTAATGCTTTAAGGATATTATTTTTTATCAAATTTAACAAGCTTAATCATTATTAATTTCACAGTTCAAATTTCAAACATACCACTAATAGTCAGTTGAAAGTGGCTCATATCTCAAACATCAAGAGAGGTATTGACAAACTATCAGGTGCTATGAGATCATGTTTTCAAGATCTACAATAACCTCTCTCGATTTTGGAAAATTTGACTTCATTTGTATTTGGGAAGACGATCTCAGTCGATGCCAAAACTTGCAGAGAGGGTCAGTTGAAAGTGGCTCAGCAGCATATCTTTCAAACCATCCAACCTAGCATCAAACCATCTACTCCATTAGCTCTAGTTGGTAGGGTAAATGCCAGTGACAACCCCATTCTAGCCACAGAGTCACGAAAACACTCATGACCACGCTCGACCCAACTGACCCCAAGCTGCACTAAGCACGATTGGGCAGAGATCTTCTGGGGCTCGTATCTCAGACCTCGTGAGAGATATCAACAAACTATCAAGTGATACAAGATTTTTTTTTTGAGGTCTACAATAACCTCTCTCAGTTTTGGGCGATTCGACTTCATTTGCATTTGGCAAGGCGATCTCAGTCGATGCCAAAACTTGCAGTGAGGGTCAGTTGGAAGTGGCTCAGCAGCGTATCTTTCAAACCGTCTGACCTAGCATTGAACCATCTACTCCATTGGCTCTAGTTGGCTAGGCAAATACTAGTGACAACCCCATTCTACCCACAGAGTCACGAAAATGCTCGTGACCACGCTCGACCCAAGTGACCCCAAGGTGCACTAAGCATGATTGGGCAGCGATCTTCTGGGGCTCGTATCTTGGACCTCATGAGAGCTATCAAAAAAATGTTAGGTGCTACAAGATCAAGTTTTTGAGGTCTACAATAACCTCTCTCAGTTTTGGGTGAATTGACTTCGTTTGCATTTGGCAAGGCAATCTCAGTCGATGCCAAAACTTGCAGTGAGGGTCAGTTAAAAGTGGCTCAGCAGCATATCTTTCAAAACGTCTAACCTAGCATCGAACCGTCTACTCCATCAGCTCTGGTTGGCTAGGTAAACACCAGTGACAACCCCATTCTACCCATAGAGTCATGAAAATGCTCGCGACCACGCTCGACCCAAGTGACCTCAAGGTGCACTAAGCATGATTGGGAAGTGATCTTCTAGGGCTTGTATCTCAGACCTCGTGAGAGATATCGAAAAACTATTAGGTGCTATGAGATCATGTTTTCAAGGGCTACAATAACCTCTCTTGGTTTTGGGTGATTCGACTTCATTTGCATTTGGCAAGGCGATCTCAGTCGATGCCAAAACTTGTAGTGAGGGTCAATTGAAAGTGGCTCAGCAGCATATCTTTCAAACCGTCTGACCTGACATTGAACCGTCTACTCCATCAGCTCTAGTTGGCTGGGTAAACGCTAGTGATAACCCCATTCTACCCACAGAGTCACGAAAACACTCACGACCACGCTCGACCCAATTGACCCCAAGGTGCACTAAGCATGATTAGGCAGTGATCTTCTGGGGCTCGTATCTTAGACCTTGTGAGAGCTATCAACAAACTATCAAGTGCTATGTGATCATGTTTTCAAGGTCTACAATAACCTCTCTCGGTTTTGGGCGATTTGACTTTGTTTGCATTTGGTAAGGCGATCTCAGTCGATGCCAAAACTTTTAGTGAGGGTTAGTTGAAAGTGGCTCAGCAGCGTATCTTTCAAATAGTCTGACTTGGAATCGAACCATCTACTCCATTAGCTCTATTTGGCCAAGTAAACACCAGTGACAACCCCATTCTACCCACAAAGGCACGAAAATGCTCGCGACCACACTCGACCCAAGTGACCCTAAGGTGCACTAAGCACGATTGGGTAGTGATCTTCTGGGGCTCGTATCTTAGACCTCATGAGAGCTATCGACAAACTATTAGGTGCTACAAGATCATGTTTTTGAGGTCTACAATAACCTTTCTTGGTTTTGGGTGATTTAACTTCATTTGCATTTGGCAAGGAGATCTCAGTCGATGCCAAAACTTACAATGAGGGTCAGTTGAAAGTGGTTCAGCAACGTATCTTTCAAACCGTCTGACCTGGCATCGAACCATCTGCTCCATCAGCTTTGGTTGGCTAGGTAAATGCCAGTGACAACCCCATTCTACCCACAAAGTCACAAAAATGCTCGTGACCACGCTTGACCCAAGTGACCCCAAGGTGCACTAAGCATGATTGGGAAGTGATCTTTTGGGGCTCGTATCTCAGACCTCATGAGAGCTATCAAAAAACTATTAGGTGCTACAGGATCATGTTTTTGAGGTCTACAATAACCTCTCTTGGTTTTGGCTGATTCGACTTCATTTGCATTTGGCAAGGCGATCTCAATCGATGCCAAAACTTGTAGTGAGGGTCAGTTGAAAGTGGCTCAACAGTGTATCTTTCAAACCGTCTGACCTAGCATCAAATCATCTACTCCATCAGCTCTGGTTGGCCAGGTAAACACTAGTGACAACCCCATTCTACCCACAAAGTCATGAAAACACTCACGACCACGCTCGACCCAAGTGACCCCAAGGTGCACTAAGCATGATTGGGCAGCGATCTTCTGGGGCTCATATCTCGAACCTCGTGAGAGCTATCAACAAATTGTTAGGTGCTATGGGATCATGTTTTTGAGTTCTACAATAACCTCTCTCAATTTTGGGCTATTCGACTTCGTTTGCATTTGGCAAGGCGATCTCAGTCGATGCCAAAACTTGCAGTGAGGGTCAGTTGAAAGTGGCTCAGCAGCGTATCTTTCAAACCGTCTGACCTGACATTGAACCATCTGCTCCATTAGCTCTAGTTGGCTAGGTAAATGCCAGTGACAACCCCATTCTACCCATAGAGTTATGAAAACACTCATGACCACGCTCGACCCAAGTGACCCCAAGGTGCACTAAGCATGATTGGGCGGTGATCTTCTGGGGCTCGTATCTCAGACCTCATGAGAGTTATTGACAAATTGTTAGGTTCTACAGGATCATGTTTTTGAGGTCTACAATAACCTCTCTCAATTTTTGGCTATTCGACTTCATTTGCATTTGGCAAGGCGATCTCTGTCGATACCACAACTTGCAGTGAGGGTCAGTTGAAAGTGGCTCAGCAGCGTATCTTTCAAACCATCTGACCTGGCATCAAACCATCTACTCCATTGGCTCTAGTTTTCCAATTAAATGCTAGTGACAACCCCATTCTACCCACAGAGTCACGGAAATGCTCGCGACCACGCTCGACCCAAGTGTCCCCAAGGTGCACTAAGCATGATTGGGCAGCAATCTTCTGGGGCTCGTATCTTGGACCTCATGAGAGCTATTGAAAAACTATTAGGTGCTACGGGATTGTGTTTTTGAGGTCTACAATAACCTCTCTCAATTTTTGGTGATTCAACTTCGTTTGCATTTGGCAAGGCGATCTCAGTTGATGCCAAAACTTGCAGTGAGGGTCAGTTGAAAGTGGCTGAACAGTGTATCTTTCAAATCATCCGACCTGGCATCGAACCATCTGCTCCATCAGCTCTAGCTAGCTAGGTAAATGCTAGTGACAACTCCATTCTACCCATAGAGTCACGAAAATGCTCACGACCATGCTCGACCCAAGTGACCCCAAGGTGCACTAAGCACGATTGGGCAGCGATCTTCTCGGGCTCATATCTCGGACCTCATGATAGCTATTGAAAAAATATTAGGTGCTACAAGATCATGTTTTTGAGGTCTACAATAACCTCTCTCAATTTTGGGTGATTCGACTTCGTTTGCATTTGGCAAGGCGATCTTAGTCGATGCCAAAACTTGTAGTGAGGGTCAGTTGAAAGTGGCTCAACAACGTATCTTTCAAACCATCTAACCTGGCATCGAACTGTCTACTCCATTAGCTCCGATTGGCTGAGTAAACACCAGTGACAACCCCATTCTACCCATAGAGTCACGAAAATGCTTGCAACCACGCTCGACCCAAGTGACCCCAAGGTGCACTAAGCATGATTGGGCAGCGATCTTCTAGGGCTTGTATATTGGACCTCATGAGAGCTATCGACAAATTGTTAGGTTCTACAGGATCATGTTTTTGAGGTCTACAATAACCTCTCTCAATTTTTGGTGATTCAACTTTGTTTGCATTTGGCAAGGCGATCTCAGTCGATGCCAAAACTTGCAATGAGGGTTAGTTGAAAGTGGCCCAGCAGCGTATCTTTCAAACCGTCTGACCTGGTATCGAACCATCTACTCCATCAGCTCTGGTTGGCTGGGTAAATGCTAGTGACAACCCCATTCTATCCACAAAGTCACAAAAATGCTCGCGACCACGCTTGACCCAAGTGACCCCAAGGTGCACTAAGCACGATTGGGCAGCGATCTTTTTGGTTGTTGGATTCATAGAGGACTAGGACTATATCAGTGGGAAACTCAAGAGTGATTTTCAATACCAAGCTGATGATGCCTTCATGATGCATGATAATGCAGTTATTTATGTTGACATCAGTCATGATTCAGAGATGTTGGCTTCAGGTTCACAGGGTGGGAAAATTGAGGAGGACGTGCTCGCAATTGAATCCCAAAATACATATGTATGATGGCTTCAAAAAAATATTTATTGGTGTCACTTGCATGAAGTGGTATGTTTGTGGAGAGCCAAAAATGACATGCTCTAGTTATAGCACCAAGCATCCAATCAAAACACAGACGCATTAACACTTGTGTTGCAATAAGATCCAGCTGGCACTATTCAGTAAATTACTTCCTTCGCGTCTATCTCATGTTTATGAATAGATGCTTGTAAGCCTTTATTGCTTTCAGGTTAAAAGCATTATCATTTATAGTTTAGTTGATTCATTGTAAATCTTGCACGGGGAGTTGTACTTGGATAATTCAAAGGGCACTTACGCTTCTCAATAGCGAAGTGACCCAACTGTTGGTGTTGGTTGAGTCTTTTGTTTGGGCTTTAAAGGTCATTTTGTAAGCATTTCTTTCAAAGACAAATCTATTCACCAACAAGAAGTTAAACCTCAAACATAATAATCTCCATGAACTGGGTATTCCAGAGTAAAGAAAAACAAATGTAACTTCAACAAGATATAATTTAAATCATAATGATAATCATAGTCAAGATATAACTTCACCATTCAATTCCACAAACATGAATAATAAATATGTATATACAAAAGATGATGCAAATATAACATATAAATGAATATGTTCTATATATGTATCAAATGTATCAAAAGTATGTCCATATACAAATATGGCACATGCCATTTCAAAATGTCTACAAAATCAATGTTTTAAGGTGTACAATGTGGCATATATGCCATCTCAAAATGTGCCAAGTGTCATCTCTAAATGACCACAAAACTAAAACTACATCCTATGCTGTAGGGGGATCATCAAAATGTAGCCTCTTTGAAGAAGTGTTGAGCTCTGATTGATCCTGCATAAAAAATGAGTTCAAACCAAAGTTAGATTGCTTACTTTATATGATTTGTACACACACACACACACACACACACACACATATATAATTCATAATTTTCAAACACTAATTTAATTAAAATTATAACTGAATACAAATAAATTTGTACCTGATCTCCTGATCACCTACCACGATTAGGTTTCCTAACATAAGTCCTAGGTAGCGAAGGGACCATGCCAACAATACCAACTCTGACCTATAAATATATATTTGCAATAATGAGATTAGTAGACTGGTGCAACATAGAGTAATAAATCTACAAAATAGGATGATAGCATAATAAAATTACAAATTGATTGAACTAAAATTAAAACTTACATCTGGTGATCCCTCCTCTGGAATAGTGGGCTGGGTCAACAAAGAAATGAAAGATTCTCATGGGACCTCCCTCACAGTTGGAGTAACCTATGAGAGTAAAAAGATTGTCAATTATATATCAATGTACTTCATCATAGCAACCCTAGTTACAAAATACAAATAAGAATATGTAAATGTCTACGTACAATCGCGCTATCACTCTGAATCAAGATGCCTATAACCCTACGCCGCCGAACTGGTGTCGGGACATCATCAATAGCCACACCCTATACAATAAAGTGCAAGTAAAATATTTATTACTTCACACAAGTGGCATACATATGCATGCATAATTAATCTTAAACAATTAACTACCTTTCCTTTGTCGACACCTGATGAAGGAACCCCCTCATGCCCCCCATTGACATTGGCTGTAGCCTGCAAGAACACAATAAGATGACAATATATATTAGTAAATATATGAATTTTATTGCTCTAATTGATAGAGATTTAAGCATGTACACCAAATGATATAAAAAAAACTAATGGGTTCATAATTTATAATATACCATATAGTCATTAAGGCCAAATGAAATGGCCGAAAGTGTGGACTCATCCACCTGTCTCACCTCCTCCTGTGTCATCGACTGAACATAAATGGAAAAAATATATATACATAAGTGCATGCAATCATTAAAACTAATCTAAATAAATAAATTATTTTTAAATTAAATAAGTCATGTGACAAATTTATTTATAATGTTTACTCTTACCATATCAACAGGAGTCAATGGCTCTACATGCACCTCCTAAGCACTCTCATGAGATGTAGATGCTCCATGAGGTGTTGCAGCCTTTGCAGTAGCCTCTCCTGTATCTCCCTCATCAATATCATGAAACTGATATATATCAGAATCAGTAAGCGGTCTGAGGGACATATGCTTGCACATAATGCACGTATGGGGCTCGCATACATGTGAACTTTGATGAGATGTCGATGCGCCAGCAGCATCCACAGGAGGAAACACTGACCTAGTCTATGTGATCAACTGATCACTTAGTAAATGAATTTCCCTAATAGTCTATTCAACAGCCTCTCTAATGATATCAGGATGCTGCATTGAAGGAGGGGGTACAAAATCAGTGGGGGGGACAGAGGTAGTGGCCTTTCGGTGCTGGGAAGATGGCCTAGTTTGAGGAGCTCCTCTGCCTACGCCCATGTTGGGCCTCATACTCCAATAATCAACATGTTGACCAAGCACAAACTCAGCATACAATTTTTTAAGGAAATAAAATGGGACCTCCAAATTGCTATGTGGTGGTTTATCAAAAACCATCCACCAGCGATCCCAAAAGTTTGTGCGCATTGCTTCATTTGTGCACCATTTTATTGATAATTTGGGCTTTTTAGGGTCAACTGGTATTCCAGTTTTAGGATTGACAAAAAGGGCAGCTATATCTTCCTTAGTTATATTAAGGGCTGCAATCCCATCATGGTCAAGCACGTCATCAAATTGGTCGTGCATATCATCATGCCAATGAAGAGCAGCATTATGTTGTTGCGTGAGTGTGTCAATATTTCCAACAATTGTATTTAGTGTGGTAAGCATGGGAGCTAATGTAGGTATATTTTGATACCTGTTTTGGAAACCTCATATTGTGTTCAAATTTTCTTCTATCAAATCTTGTAAAGATTTAGGGTTTAGATATGGGGGATTGTTTTCGGGATTATTATTTGGAGGGTTATTTT
Organism: Chamaecyparis obtusa; assembly: GCA_027943335.1. NCBI lineage: Eukaryota > Viridiplantae > Streptophyta > Pinopsida > Cupressales > Cupressaceae > Chamaecyparis > Chamaecyparis obtusa. The sequence goes on from BSBK01000094.1 coordinate 544,799, forward strand.
CTTCATTGTTGTCAGCCATGCCTGATTAAATAAAAAACAAATCTAAGTTTCAAATATTATTACAAATATAAATACAAAACCCTATTTTAAAAAAAAACACTACATTTACAATGAAAATGAAATAAATTAATAAAAATATACAATTAACTACTTACCAAATATGCTTGAAGTTGAATTTGACATTTTGAATATCAGGTATCCGAAAATATATCAGGTATCAAAAAACCGCAGCTAGAAAATGATAAAATCACGCTAGGAAATGAACAATAGGGCTCACGGGTGCGAGATATATGCCACAATTATCGGGTACTGGATTAGGAATGTGCTTTGGTGGCAGGCTTGCCCAGGTGTACTGACACCCAGGCCTACTAAAAAGTCAACAAGTGCTTTCATGCACTTTTGGACGAGTGAAAAGTGAATATTTTTCACATCAGCACTTTTTGGCCCCTCATCTTCTTGCACATACCTAGGAGTATAATGACAATGTGGAAGAAATGAACACTGATGAAGAGGTGGATAAGTCTAGAGGTGAGGTCAAGAAGAAAAGTGAACAAACCAAGGGGAAGAATAACAATTCAAAGGAGGAATGCTCCGACTATCTTTCTATTGATATTTCTATTAGCGAAGATTACACTCCCCCTCCCCCATCTGGAGCCCACAAAAAGACTCAGGACCCTAATACTGAGGTTCCTGATGATGACCAGGATGATCCCTCAACCTAGTCCCCAAATCCGCATAACTGTTCATAAGATAAGAACCAATCCAAAGGGGAGTATGACAGTGATGACTTTGGCAAGGGAAAAAAAGTGTGGTGTAACTGCAACTTGAACACTGTGCAGATGGGGACTATTAGGGAAGTTGTGAACCCCAAAATTCTTGAGGATATAGATGGAAGAATCTAGAAACAGGACCTGATTGACCCTGCCCTAGTCATCCTCAGCAACAAGGCCAAAGAAATGGAGCTAAATTTTCTTGATAATGCTAAGAATGTTAGGAATGAATGCTTGGTAGTCATTCTCTAGTATTTGTTGTTGCATTCATGTCTATGATTATCATTGATGTCAACACATTGATCTTCTAAAGACTTGCAAAGAAGTAGACAGAGTTTGAATTAGCGCGCATGGGTTATTGTAGTTGGAGCTATACAATGTTGAGGATATACTCTTTGATATGTCATATGTCTATGGTTAAGAGTGTAGACAATAATTCTTTTATTCATGGAATTTATGAGCATTTTGGTGGAAGCAGTATTCAGGCAGTGTTCCTGAATAGTGGTTTATGGAAATAGGATGATATCTCCTAATTAGGATGGAATCTAGTTTTGCATAGTTAAAGGGAAGTTGTAGACACATTGATAGTGATGAGGATGATAGCACAAACTTCAAGGTCATTTGAATGAAGATTTATTGTATTTGGAAGCTGACAGTTTTGTGTAATTTTGATGTAGCGCATGGAAACTTTTATTTTGTAATTGTATGCCGACTCATTTGTAATTATTTGAGTGTGGTATAAAGGAAGGAATGTGTTTCCTTTTTTTAATGTAGAAGAGGATAGCAATGTATGAATATGAAGTGAAGAAAAGAGCTAAATGTGAAAGCAAATTGTGAAGGAAGACATGCGAAGTACAAAGATCTGAAATTGAGATCTAGTGTAACAGTGAGTGTAGTTTGGCATAGTCAGAGAAGAGGTAACATATTATTTTGTTGAGTAATACAAAGATTATTTGGATAGTGTGTTCAGTGATCTTACCCTGAAGCTATTTGGGCAGTGGGTCCTTCTATCTTCCATAACTCTTAACAAGGTTAGAATCTTTTAACAGGGATTCAAAATCTCCTAATAGGGATTCATATGTACTAAATGTATTTCATAAGACTCCTAATAGATTCCATCCTTTCACAAGGAATATTCATATTAGTACATCTTTTGTGAGCATCATTCCCACCGGGGTTTACTCTTTGATTAAGAGGTTCCCTAGTCAACATATCTTGTGTCATTGTGTTATTGTGTATGAATATCTTTCTATGGTTGGTAAATATATTGTTTACACTGTTTAATGTTGTTGAAGTTGATAAAATTTATCATTATCTAATAACTAATTCACCCCCCCCCCCCCTCTTAGTTATCTTGGTGGAATTTACTTTCTAACAATTGGTATCAAAGCGGTAGGTCCTTGAAAAAGAAGTTTAACAGCTTAAGGAGATCCATGGTGAATTTCAGGAAAGAAAGCCCTAAGTTTGATGGAGTAAATTTTGACAGCTGGAAAGAAAAGATGTAGACACACCTACTATGTTTAGGACTAGGTTATTGGTTGATTACAAAGAATGATAAGACTATCATTAAAGAGGACAATCTTGAAACATGTACTACTGATGAGAGAGATCTATTCATGTGTAACATACTTACAAGAGAAGCAGTTTTGACAACCCTTCCAGAGAATGAGTAGAGTCAAGTAAAATGTTTGAAAAAATCTCATGAAATTTGGAAAGCTTTCACTCTACTTTTGAAGATGATGAACATGCAAAAAGAGTTAGATTACATAATTGGATATGTGCATTTGAAGATATAAGAATGTTGGAAGATGAATCTGTTAGAAGATATATTGGTAGAATGTCAGAAATTGTTACAGGTATAAAATCTTGTGGAGGAACAAAGACAGAGAATGAAGTGATATGGAAAATTCTAAGGACATTGAATCCTATATTTAAGTAGACAACACAAATGATTGAACAAGTTATACCTTGTACTACAAACTTTACAAGAGAGACTCTTCTTGGAAGATTGGAAGCAGTAGAGATGAACATGAGGTTATCAGGGGACTTACCTAGAATGGAGACAACAGTCAGTGCTCTTAGTTTTCTCTCTACTTTTTCAAGAAGCATCAGTGTGAGTGGAGATTATGCTGGCACCAAAAAATCTAGAAATGAAGAAGACAAGAAGATTGAAGAAGGTATTGCCTTGCTTGTGAAGAAAGAACCAAATGGTAAGAAAAATTTTAAATGTTGGACTTGTCAAGAATATGGTCATTTTGCATCTAAATGTCCTAAGAGAGTTAAAAAGTGTAGAAACAATTTCAAACCTAGAAGATCTAAGGAATTTTATTATGCTAATGATGAAGATCTTGAAGCTAGTATAGAGAGAACCTTAAGTGAAAGTGATAATGAGAATAATGATGACATAGGATTGTAGCAATTAAAGAAGAAAATTCTGAAACTAATGTCAAGGAAGAAAAAGCCTTAGTTTCTCAAGTTGAAAAGAAAGCTGATTGGATTATAGATAGTGGTTGTTCACATCATATGACTGGAGACATTGAAAAGTTCATAAAGTTAAATGAATATGATGGAGGAGTTGTTAGAGTTGGAAACAATGCACCTTGTTTGATTAAAGGTATAGGATCTATTACTCTTGATGGACAGACTAATACTGGTGATGTTTATTTTGTGGATGGATTGAAACATAATCTTTTGAGTGTTGGACAGTTAGTTGATAAGGGATATCAAGTTTGGTTTACTGAGAAAACTTGTGTGATAAAAGATAAAGATGGAAATTTGATTGGAACTAGATCTAGAACCAAAGGTAATGTATTTTAGTTGAATCCTACTGAGATGACATGTTTGATTACTAAAATTGATGATAGTTGGTTATGGCATAGAAGGTTTTGTCATATAAACTTTGACAACATTGTGAAAGTAAGTACTACACTTGCAGTAAGAGATTTGCCTAAAATTATGAATCCTACTAACATGATTTGCAAAGAATGTGTGATGGCTAAATAGAAAAGAAGTTCTTTTCCCAGTAAGAAGTTTAAATTTGTAGAAATGCTAGAAATTGTTCATACAAACTTGAGCGGTCCTACCAAGACTAGAGGATTGTGTGGAGAAAGGTATTTTATGATTCTTGTTGATGATTTTACAAGAATGATGTGGATTGCATTTCTTAAAGAAAAATTTGAAGCATTTGATAAGTTTAAGATTGTTAAGAATAAAGTTGAGAATGAATCTGGAATGAAGATTAAATGTTTGAGATCTAATGGAGGTGGAGAATTTACTTCTAGAGAGTTTAACACCTTTTGTGAAGAAAATGGCATTAAGAGACAGTTCTCAGCCCCTAGAACACCTGAACAAAATGGTATTGTAGAAAGAAGAAATAGATCAGTGATTGAAGAAGCAAGAGCCATGTTATTTGAGAATGATTTGGCAAAGATATTCTAGAGAGAACTAGTGAACACAGTAGTGTATACAATGAATAGATTACAAATCAGAGTAGACACAGATAAGACACCTTATGAATTATGGTTTGGACATGCACATTCAGTTAAGTATTTTAGAATTTTTGAAAGAAAATGTTATATAAAGAGAGATGATGATATTGGGAAGTTTGATCCTAGAAGTGATGAAGGTATATTTCTTGGATATTACTTGAAAAATAAAGCCTATAGTTATTACAATAAAAGAACTAAGACTATTGTTGAAAATACAAATGTAAAGTTGATGAAAAGTTCAAAATTTAGGAAACAATGCTTGATTATGAATTAGATGATGAAGCTCATCCTAAACCTAACACTGGATCTACTGAATTATTTTATGAAACTGCCAGTGATTTGTTGAATGAAAGCCATCGTGAAATCATTGAAGAGCTTGCCCCTGAAGTGAGATCTAAGACAGTGACACCTAGCAAGAGTTTGTTAAAGAATCATCCTATTGGAAAAATTATTGGAAGCATCAAAAGAGGAGTTCTAACTTGGAATAAGGTACGATAATAGTTATGTTTGATTTCTCAAATTGAACCTAAAACTACTAGTGAAGCTTGTGAAGATGAAAGTTGGACTAATGCTATGAAAGAAGAACTAGATCAAATTGAAAAGAACAAGACATGGGAATTGGTCCCTAGACCTAAAGACAAGAATGTTATTGGAACTAAATAGGTATTCAGAAACAAGATGAATGAACAAGGAGAAGTAGTAAGAAAAAATTCAAGATTGGTATGTAAGGGATACTCATAGCAAGAAGGAATTGACTATGAAGAAACCTTTGCACTTGTTGCAAGAATTGAAGCAATAAGAATGTTTTTGGCCAAGGAAGCTTACAAGAAATTTAAATTATATCAGATGGATGTGAAGTTAGCATTTCTGAATGGAGAATTGGAAGAAGAAGTCTACATTGAGCAGCCTAAAGGTTTTCCTTTGTCTCAAGAAGGAGACATGGTATGTAAATTGAAGAAAGATTTATATGGACTAAAACACGCACCTAGAACTTGGTATGCAAGATTGGACAAGTATTTGTTAAAGTTTGGATTTACAAAAGGAATAGTTGGTAGCAATCTGTACACAAAATAAATTGAAAACGGTTTGTTGGTTATAGTTATTTTTGTTGATGACATTATTTTTGGAGGAGAAGATGAAGCTAGTGGAAAATTTGTTGATGAAATGAAGACTGAATTTGAAATGAGTATGATTTTTGAAATGAAATATTTATTGGGATTATAGATAACATAGAAAAATGATGGTATCTTTGTAAGTCAAACAAAGTACCTGAATGACTTGATGAAAAGATTTGGAATGGAGAATTGTAAACCAGTTGGAACACCTATGGTAACTGGGCATAAGTTATCTAGCACAAATGAGACTCTTGCAGTAGAATAGAAGAATTACAGATCCATGATTGGAGGACTATAGTATTTGACACATACAAGACCTAATATAGCACATTCAGTTGGAATTGTAGCAAGATTTCAAGCTGAACCCAGAGAATCACATTATCCGGTAGTAAAGAGGATACTAAGCTATTTAAGAGCCACAATGGACTATGGATTATGGTATGAAAAATCTGATGATTTTACCCTATGTGCATATACAGATGTTGATTGGGGAGGCAGTGTTGATGATAAGAAAAGCACCAACGGTGGAGCATTTTTCCTTGGAGGAAGATTGGTTTCTTGGCTAAGCAAGAAGTAGAATTGTATCTCACAAAGTACAACAAAAGAAAAATATGTAGTAGCAGCAAACAATTGTAACCAAATAATTTGGATGAAGCAAATGATGAAGGATATTGGAAAAAAGTTTGTTGAACCTATTGTCATACATTATGACAACACCATCACAGTTAGTATGTCTAAGAATCATGTATTACAATCTAAGACAAAGCATATAGAGATCAAGTATCATGTTGTAAGAGAGAAAGTTGCTGAGAAAGAAGTCAGACTTGAGTACATAAGTAAAAAGGAGCAAATATCAAATATATTTACAAAGCCTTTCCCTAAGGATACATTTGAGTATCTAGGAGGTATTCTTGGGGTTATGCCTCAGCCTACTTTTGAGAAGTGATGCAGTTGGTTGCATCCGTAAAGTGGTATATGAGCCTTATCTTTCTTCTGGACTGGATGTTGGTACTTCCTCTATGTGGGAGTATGTGTATCTGATTTAAGTCATGAGAACTCTAGTGAATGTATTTTTTGAATAGTGTCTTTTGACATTAGAGTTGTTGTTCACATAGTGATGAAATTTATGTCATTAATGTTAATGGGAGAGAAGTGTACATGAAAAAAATCTATTTGTACTATCTGAATAGGAAAACAAAGCAAGATTTGATTGATGAAGAGGATTTGAAGCAATAGTGTTGCAATATTGGATTTTTGGAGCATTGGATGTTTTTTCATCTATGTTTCCATCAATGCCAATGGGGGAGATTGTTAGGAATGAATTCTTGGTAGTCATTCTATAGAAGTTGTTGTTGCATTCATGACTATGATTGTCATTGATGTCAACACAGTGATCTTCTAGAGACTTGCAGAGAAGCAAACAGAGTTTGAATTAGCGCACGTGGGTTATTGCAGTTGGAGCTATGTGATGTTGAGGATATACTCTTTGATATGTTATATGTCTATGGTTAAGAGTTTAGATAGTAATTCTTTTATTCATGGAAGTTATGAGCATTTTGGTGGAAGCAATATTCAGGCAGTGTTCCTGAGTAGTGATTTGTCAAAATCGGATGATATCTCCTAATCAGGATGGAATCTAGTTTTTCATAATTAAAGGAAAGTTGAAGACACATTGATAGTGATGTGGATGATAGCACAAACTTTAAGGTCATAGGAATGAAGATTTATTGTATTTGGACGCTGACAATTTTGTGTAATTTTGATGTAGCGTGTGGAAACTTTTATTTTGTAATTGTATGCCAACTCATTTGTAATTATTTGAGTGTGGTATAAAGGAAGGAATGTGTTTCCTTGTTGTAATGTATAAGAGGATAGTAGTGTATGAATATGAAGTGAAGAAAAGAGCTAAATGTGAAAGCAAATTTTGAAGGAAGACGTGTGAAGTATAGAGATCTGAAATTGAGATCTGGTGTAATAGTGAGTGCAGTTTGGTACAACCAGAGAAGAGGTAACATATTATTCTATTGATTAATACAAAGATTATTTGGATAGTGTGTTCAGTGATCTTACCCTGAAGCTATTTGGGTAGTGGGTCCTTCTGTCTTTCATAACTCTTAACAAGGTTAGAATCTTTTAATAGGGATTAAAAATCTCCTAACAGGGATTCATATGTACTGAATGTATTTCATAAGACTCCTAATAGAGTCCATCCTTTCATAAGGAATATTCATATTAGTGCATCTTTTGTGGACATCATTCCCATCGGAGTTTACTCTTTGATCAAGAGGTTCCCTAGTCAACATATCTTGTGTCATTGTGTTATTGTGTATGAATATCTTTCTATGGTTGGTAATTATATTGCTTACATGGTTTGATGTTGTTGAATTTGATAAAAGTTATAATTATTTGATAACTAATTCAAACCCCCCCTCTCAGTTATCTTGGTGGACTTTACTTTCTAACAAAGAATAGTATGCTCGACCAGTTTAGGTAATTTAAATTGCTCTTTCATGAGCTGTGAGACCTCAAGGAAAAAATCTAGGGCATCAAAAGAAACAAGGATCACATTGCCATTGAGGATCTTCGTCGCCTGGACTCAAGGATTAACTAGATGGAGGAAAAGATGAAGATCTTTGAGGAAACCCTCAAAGGTATTATTGAGAAAAACTTCAACATCTTGAAGCTGTCAAATGAGAACACCAAATTGCTCATAGACAAAATGGAAGAAAATTTGGAAGGCAAGGATGTGCAGATAATCAAAGAGGAAAAAAATTAGAAGCCCAATGAAGGTCTAGGTAAGAGAACAAGGGTCAAGTCAAAGAATAATAAGGATGAAGAAGACTCTAACGACATTTAGAAGATCAAGGAGATGATAGAGAAGATGGAGCCTCTCGAAACCAACGTTGCAGTGATGCTCAGGAACCTTTCCTGACCTTTCCTCCTAGTTATTTTTTCCTATCTCTTTTTTTCTCTATTTTAACTGTTCTGTTTCAGTGGTAGATTGTCTCTCAGCCTATCTATGGCCTATTTCATCTTTTTTTTTTTGCTTCCTTAATACTTGATCTCTTTATTTTTATATTTTAAGATGTTGTGAATTTTAGGAACCCTGTAAAACCTGTTTTACTTAATCAAAAACTCAAAATAAGCCTGGTAATAAATTGCTTTCTATTATTTTTAAGTCAAAATAAATTTTTTTCTATTATTTTTAAATAAAAAGAAATACTTGAAATTAATCTATTATTTTTAAATAAAATAAATTCTTAAAGTTAAACTTTGAAAAGGTTATGTGAGAAATTTTAGAGGAGTCGTATACAAAATTAATTCAAGATGTCATTGAGATTAATAGTTTTTTAATCTCACTAGGTGGGATATTGGGAATTTGTTAAATATAGCTTTTTTATTAGAATCCCAGGCATGCATTGGAATTCTAATTTTTTTCTTTGACCACTGCTTGTCCGCCTTACCTAACAATCGGCTCAGACATGCACTAAAGCTGTAAAATAAAATAACTCCAATAACAAAAGATAAGAATATTCATAATAGCCTGCAACTTATAAAGCATTTACATGTAAAATAAACTAATAATAAATATTTGAAATTCACTCCAAAGAAGATAAACTTCAGCCTTCTTACCATACTTGATTCTTATGTTTGTATCATCGTCATATATCTTATTACTCCTAATCTTTGATGGGAAATAAATTAAAATGCTAAAAAAGAAACCAATAGATAACTATACGATGAAAGGAAAAAAATTATATTATAGATTTTCATGGAAGGATTTCACATACTCAAATATTCTATTATTTGAGGAAGTCTTTGCATGTGAGTTGACAACTTAAAAAATATTCTTGGCTTCTCATATTAAAAAATATCCTATAGAGATCATCATGTGTCAAAGGGTCAAAAAATGACCATTTCAAAGTGCTACCTAATAACTACTCAAAGATGCACCAATAATGGTTTAATCAAACATGTAAGTCTTCATGGCCAAACAACCTACTAGAGGCGCACAAATGGGCTAACGAAAAATGCTTAATTTTTTTTATTTATCGGTATATGTGTATTATCATTTTTGTGACTCCTCTAAAATTATTAATTGGGAGGTGAAGTGTGCATGGAGTGGAGAGTGTGTGATATTGTTATGGTGTTCTTCCCCTAGTTTACTATTTAAAGATACATTTCAGTTTATAAATATAGATTATTATTTTTTAGTATTTTTAATATTAACTTTTTTATTATGAAAATAGATGATATTGAAAATATATAATGATATTTATATTTTCTAAATCTTGAAAATAGCAAAGATCTGCCTAATAATTGTCATGTTGACTCTCATAGATTTCTGAAAATGAAATGGCCGGATGGTACCATTGTGGAAAAACTTAAAGCTAAAAACATCTACAAAATTATTGCTGCTAAAAATGATATTACTAGGCATATAAATAGACTCTGGTATTCTAATCTTGATGATAATTTATGGAAAAAGTATCTTGACAGACTTTGGAAGGCTCCTAGTGAACCTAAAATTTAATGTTTCAGATGGTTGTTTCTTCTTGACAGACTTCTTATTAGAAAAGATCATGATGCTGTCTGCAGATTTTGTGGGCTTCAGGAAACTAGTAGACATATTTTTCTTGACTATTGTTTTTCCAAAAGTATTTGGCATATGTTTGGTATTAATTATCCTATGTTTGTTAATATCTTTGAAATTGTCACTAGTTATATTAATGGTGTTAAAAATGATATGAATATCTTCTGGAACATGTTATCCTTTAACATTCTTTGGAAGATCTAGATATGCATGAATGAAGAAAGGTATGAAGACTCCCCCAGATCCCTTAATGAGTTTTTTCATAAACTCGCATATTTAAAAATCTCCTCATAGGTTAACATGAACATGACGCTAGATAAAAAGAAACTTAGAAGATTCCTTCAAGATGGGCATGCTACCATGTTCATTTACGAGCTTAAGGATAGATATGACTGAAGAACCCACATAGAAAACTTTGCCAACTTTGAAGAAACGCTGAAAAAGCTCATCAAGGAAGTTAATGATAACAAGAATGCTACCAATAAACAAATCTCCATCCTATCTCAAATTCAGGACAAGAAAAATATTGTCTGGATGGAGGGCCTTGGGTGCTGGACCGCCTGGGTTGATGATAACAATGATATTCTATCTTAATATGTTCATCTTTCTGCTCCGTAATTAACTCTCTGTGAGCTTGTGTGGTTGAGGCTAGCCCTCTCCCAACATACTCTTGATGTTTTTTGTTTTTTGATATCCTTATAGTTAATTAAAAAAAATCTTGAAAATAAGATAATAATTTTAAAATATGATAATATATATTAGATAATTGAATTATGAATATTGATTATGTAATTGTATTAGAATATATTTTTTTATAAATAATATTATTTTTTAAAAAAATTGATAGAAAGAATAACTAACAAGCTGCAAAGCAACAAGTTCCTGCCAAAATGTAAGTTAGAAGGGTTGTTTGAACCCATTTGTTAGTACAAATTGAAGGATAGAAATTGTACTATTTTAATAGTTTTGTCATAAATATTTCTAAAATATAGAGCTTATGTCCCATAGTATGTTGGAAAAATTATTTTTCGCTTTCTTAAGTAGAAAATACAAGATTAGCAATTTCTTGTAATTTCACATTGTATTATTTTGATAAATACAAAGATTTTTTAGTGGGTTAGCAGCTTGATTATTTTTGTTAAGACTTATGTGATGAATCCCTAAATTTCTTGCCTAGCCTACAATACAATATCAAATGTAATAAATGTAATATCAAATGTTACAATACAATATTTTAATTATAATAATAATAGAAAAATAATAATAATTTTTTAATGTAATAATAATATAAAAAATTAATAATACTGTAATATAATATATAATTATTATATATTTATTATAATAAAGATAATACAAGATAAATATAATAGTAAAATAGTTAAAAACTAATAGAAAATGATATAAAACTAAAATTAATTAAAATATAATACTATCATAATGATAATATCATAATAATAATATCTATATATATGTGATTCTAAATGTATTTTTAAAAATCAATATTAGATGATATAAAAATAAAATTAACTAAAATATAGTACTATTATAATGATAATATAATAACAATATATATATATATATATATATATATATATATATATATATATATATATATATATATATATATATATATATATATATATATATATATATATATATATATATATATATATATATATATATATATATATATATATATATATATATATATATATATATATATATATATATTTCTGTGTGTGTGTGTGTGTTTGTGTTTGAAATAAAAGAATGTTTCCAAATGTATTTAAATAATAATATTATCCTTTATTTTTTTAAAAAAATAATCACTATAAAAAATAGTAATATTGTTCAAATGCTTCATTTAAACTTAATCAAATGAAAGATAAATAATTTTATAAATTAGAAAAGTTAAATATTGTGCATTTTACTTTATCAAATATTAAAATTTGATATGACAAAAAGAAATTACGAAATTTGATTGGTTGGAGTTAACTAGTTTAATCACTTGTTAAAACAAGTTGAAGCCTATAGTTCTATAGCCTATCGCAAGAATAATTATGTGCTAATTTATATTTTCCCCAAATATATTTTATATATATATATATATATATATTGATTTGTTTGAATATATTTATATAAATTAATATTTTTAATTAAAAAATAATTTATTATTTTAAGTAATATATAAAATGAAATCTCACTAGCCATTCATAATTTCAAAAGCTTGTCTTTGTAATAAGTAATTCAAATTGTTGTTCTTCCTTGATCTTGAATATTTGGCATTCTTGTTCTATATCATTCACTATTTCTCTTATTATTTGTTTGCTGGTTTTATTTTTATTTCTATTGTCATTTTGATTGTGTATTAGGATAGCATGAGGTCAATTATTAGATCATTTTGAAATTGTCTTTGTCAAGTCTAAATATTATATTTTTAATTAAATATACATTTATTTAAAAATTTTAAATACAAGAAAAAATGAAATAATTTTTAAAATTGTTTGACAAAAGATAAATATTGTATTCTTAAATAAAAAATGAAATAATAAAAATTATCTTCAATAAATATATAATGTATTTTATTAATTAATTAATTTTAAAATCAAATAGTTTATAAATAATTTTTTTTTAAAAATATTTAACTAAATAATAATACGATCATTCAAAAAATAATTGAAAATATCATTCAAATAAATTTTAAATATCAATACTTACAACAAATTGCTTTCTCCCCAAATTGGCGTCTTATGGCAGTTTTAGAGGTAATCTTAGAGTTAATGGATAATTTTGAATCGAAAACCATTAAGCATACTTTCAGAGAAGGAAACATTGAAGCGGATGAGCTAGCTGACCTGGCAACTAGAGGAACAAATTTGAAAATTCTATCCGACGTCAGCGGAGTTTCAACGGAGCTCATTGAATCTAACCACTAAATCAAAATGGTCAAATCAGGTCCTGATATATTTTTGCCTCAAAAGTTGACAGAAGGACTCCTTGTGGTGATAAGACAAGCGTCTTCTCTCATAGCGCATAGTGCGTGTAGGAGTTTGGAACATTAAATGAGTAGTAGGATTAGGACAAGAGGAGCAGAGACCTATTGTCCATCGAAGAGTGATGGTTTCTGGACATGAGTTATCTTCTGGCATCGAAAACCTTGGTTGTTTTCAGTCATTCACCTCTGCATAGTTAAATCTCTAACACCAGCATTTCCTATGTGCAATGTTGTGATTGTGTGGGGCCCAATTCTTTATCATGTTAGTCATCGCTAGGTCGGGGAATGAAGAAAGTCTATCCAGCGACTATGAGTTTGCCTTTTTTGCTAAATCTCAATGGTGGGACCTGGTTTTCGGATGAGTTAGACAGTCCTAACATGTCAGAGCATCAACGGTGGTCACTAAAGCGCAAGGGATTTGTCAGAGCTATGCGAAATCACACCAGCCGTTGATTCTTCTTTATGGTGTAGGGTTTCAAACTGTGGGTCCATGGTGACACGTATGCACAAATGGTGCTCCCCTATTGGCCGAAGGAAATATAGAGGTGGAGTGTTGTCAGTGGGGCTTGTGTTAGAGATTTTGATTGACGGTTGGTGTGTGATCGCATGGAATATTCTCATCCCTTGCGATCATGCACCCACCGTCCAATAAGGAAAATATGAGGTGGAGTGTTGTCAGTGGGGCTTGTGTTAGAGTTTTTGATCGACGGCCGGCGTGTGATCACATGGAATATTCTCTCCCCATGCGATCATGTGCACACCATCCGATTAGATGTCGATGGTTTGTCTGCAGTGGGACCATGTGATGATTCATCACCGAGGTGTCAGGTTGTGATTGGCTGAGTTGGAAAGGGAATGTTGACACATCGGTGGGCCCAGAATTTTTAGTGGGGTCACAGTGTGGATGATCTGATAGTGGTGATTAACGGTGGTAAAGGGCTACGGTGTGTTGCATGTTCGCATAGCCCTTTTCCTGGCTATGTGATCATGCGACAACTGTTGAATGATGCTGTTGCAGAATTAAAGGTGGGTCCATGTGTCGAGTCTTGCCGACGTGTCCCTTTCTGATTGACTAGCAAGTGTTGAGATGGATATGCATCGTGGGTCCCAGAGATCTGAATTCTGCCAAAATGTCGAAAACCTACGATGTTTTCTGTTTGGTCTGCATGAATACCCTGGTTGTTTTTGACCTTGTGCCTTCCTGCGTTTGTGCACTTATCTTCTAACACTGAAATCCCTGGATGTTTTTGATCCTTCACCGAAAACCCAGGATGTTTTCAACCTTGCATTTCTTCCGTTTTGCCAACACTCCTTGTTTGTCGGTCCTAACAGTGCAAGTGCGATCAAATGGTGGGCCTAAGTCTTCAAGGGTTTTAAAATGATTGGTTGTCACATGATCACATGTCAAAGTTTTCTAACATGTGACCATGCGACCGGTTACTTCTTGTGTTGGGGCCCGTTGGCGGGGAGGGTGGTGGTCCCGTTGGTTGTTATGTGGCATCTTGTGGTTGGTTATCACATGATCGCATGTCAGAGTTTTCTGACATGTGATCATGCGACCAGTTGACACTTGTTCCTGGGCCCATTGGTGATGGAAGTACTATAGACACGCTGTCAAATGGACACTGAGGTGGTAGAGTTCTATTGGACGCAACATAAAGATGTGGCATTAACATGGCAGTGTTCAGTTAGCCCATGGCAACACGTTGGCGGTTTGTCGCATGTTCTCATAACTCTATTTCAAGCTATGCGAACATGTGACTAACCGCCAGACCTCGCGACAAAGCTATGAACTATGGTGTGGGTCCGTGTGTCGAGTCTTGCCAACGTGTCTCCTTTCCGATTGGCGAGAGAGCGCTGAGGTGGATGTACATTGTGGGTTTGGTACCCAAGGGCAGTTAATGGTGGTGAAGGTTTATGGGGTGTCACATGTTCGCATAAGCCATTTTCAAACTATGCGATCATGCGACAACCACTAAGGGAATGTCGGCGTTGCGGAGTTAAAGTTGCCAAGCCCACGAAACATGATGATCTAATGGTGGTAATATAAAGTAGATCTCAATTTAGATGTTAACCGTTGATAGACTATTGGCACCCTAAGGATGACTGTTGCATTTCAAGTTCAAATTTGCAGAGGATTTTCATGACAAGAAGTACCAGAATTGATGGCTTTAGCAGCGGTTTTCAACTGGTTTGGTGGTGCAATTATTGTCGACTGATCTGAGGGGCTCAGTGACCATTCACAGTGATGTTTTGTACCTAGTGGAGTAGGTTTTTGAGCTCGAGAAGCTTTTTGCAGGTGGTGATTTGTACTGGTTTTCATGGCTATCCCTGGTGTTCTGTACTAAAGAAATTAGAAGTAAATATCGGTATCAGCCGATTACTGTTGTTGAAAGTTGAAATGATTTCATTCTAAACATTAGACCCTACAACAGTGAGCTTAAACTGATGATAGATACTTTGTTAATTTATGTTTATATTTATATATATAAAAATCCTGGCTTCGGCCCTTCATCGATCAAAAAAAAATTAAAAAAAATTGCTTTCTATTACTTTTAAATAAAAAAAATACTTGAAATTAACCTAATATTTTTAAATTAAAAAATACTTAAAATCAAAGTTTTAAAAAATTATTTAAGAAATTAATTTGAGATCTCATTGAGATTAATCTGACTAGGTCAGATTCTCAAAATATGCTAAATATAGCTTTTTTTATTAGAATCCCAAGCATGCATTCGAATTCTGATTTATATTTTTGGACCACTCTTTGTCCTCCTTACCCAAAAATCAGCTCAAACATGCACTGAAGCTGCAGAATAAAAACTCCAACTAGCGAAAAGATAAGGATAACCATAATAGCATGCAACTTAAGTTAAACTTAAGAAAACTCACTCCGTAGAAGATGAAATTCAACATTCTTACAGTTGCATTCTTACAGTTCCATCACCATGTCGTTCAATTTTTGTACTGTCAACTGCCGTTTAATTTTTGCAGTGGTTTCATGAATATAATTTTGTTTCAGAAAACTTTGAAATTTAAAATAATTAATTTAATAATAAATTATACACAGAAAAAATAGAAATAATATCTTAAAAAATTAAATTATCTTTTTCACACTTTAAAATTTCCACGGAAAGCCCTATGGAGACATGAGACTACGATACTCAATTCTTGCACATCGCAGTGCATTATTGGTTTTTCTAGATTCCTCAATAATGATAAAATAAAAAATATTTGATATTGAGCATACTCCCAATCTTTGAAATAAACTTCAAAACACTTGAAAAATGTAAACAATAGTTACACGATTAAGGAGAAAAACTTCTGCTATGGATTTGCATGAAAAGATTTTACATTCTCAAATATTCCGTTACTTTAAAAAAAAATGTTATTTAATTTTATGTGTGATCAACATCTTAGCTAAATAACATCATTCTATTGACTATCACATATAGTTATTATAGCCAATGAAAAAATTGCTTCTGTTAAATAATCACAAACAGAAAAAATTGCTCACTGCATAGAGACAATAAACAGTTGAGTCTTTATATGCAAATCCACAGGGCTGATTAGGGCATGGGTGCCTTACAGAGTGGACAACTTTTCTTCCTCTCCAACCATTGACGAAGACAATCATGGTGGAAAATATGACTTTTGTGGCATGAAGTTTGGCAGGCATCTTCTCCCACAATGAATTCAATCATACAAATTACACAGTGAGGAACTTCTTTCATATCAGATTGACATATTTTAATACTTTCGAGCTTGTCCATCACCTCTCTCATCTCCCTCCTCGTTTCCTTGGCCACCACTTGAGGTGAAAAATCATTATTATCCGCCATTGAATGAGAATCTATTATACGAATGACTTCTACAGTGGTTTGTAGTCTCCTCCTTATTTCTTCCATTCGCCTGCTAATGGCTTCATCTGTGATTTGTTGTCTCCTCTGCAGGTCTTCCATTCTTCTGAGCACTTGTTTTTGCTCTATTCTTATTAGGTTTTGCACTTCGTCTACTCTCCTCTATTTTACTGCTTCCCATTCTTCTCTCCTCCTTTCGCAGTACATTCCCACCCTCCGAGACATCTTTCTGATTTTAGACGTACAATAGTACTTCACTAGCCAAGAAATCCTTTTTTATATATTTGCAGCTCTCTTGCTAAATATAAACATTCTAAAGCACCCTAACCCTACTTTATTTTTATAGATATAGATAGATAATATTTTTGAATTAATTATTTCATTATTTAATGAACTTTAAGTGATGTTAGATAATAATGAGCATAAATTATCACATATGAAAAAATAAATAATATAAAATGATTCAATCAATATTAAATTAAATATATTTAATAAAAGATATTCATAATATCATTTTAAACTGGTGATATCTAATTAATTAATAAAAATAAAAATATATAGTAAATTTTTTTTTTATAATATCTCTAACAGTTTTTAAGATGCATGCAATTAGATATCTTGATTTAAACATATTTGTTAAATTTGTTTAAATTAATTTTATTTTTATTTTTTTATTGAAATTAAATAAATAATTTCTTTTTTAACAATAAAAAGATATTTTATGCATCAAGTACATAAATATTATAAATTTGATTTATTATAAATAATCATATATAATATTAATAATAATATACCACATATAAGAAATAATAAATGGATAAATAGTTTTTAATGCAGAGGGTGATTTTTGTTTTTTTAATCGTCGGTCCTTATGATTGCAAGGGACCTTTTTTAATTTTTTTGTCACTTGTTTCTGAGACTCTTTCGTTCACCCGCGGCTGCTATCCATAATTTCGTCACACCGCAAACATTTGAAAGTCAAGGGGGGTCATTTATTAAATAATTTATTTATGCATTATTTTAATAATGAAGAATCATAATGTATTTTTTGCATACATTAATGAAGTTCACTAAGTCAAATGGTAGGTTGTTAAATAAAAGATTATGTTGTTTGTTCAACAAAGGTCTCAATTGAGAAGTGATAGCTCCAAATTATAATTACACACGCTTAAACTTCACTTCTCCCCCCCCCCCCCCTCTGTCTCTCTCCCCTCTAGTTTTCTCCCTCCTCAACCCCCTCTCTCTTTCTATATCCCTCTATTTAAATAACATTATATACTGAACAATAATTATATAAAATATAATTTATAATTATATTTTATATCTCATTTTATTTAGTTATATAATTTAAATATTCATTATAGTTTTAATGTGGTTGCTATGTTTATTGTATTGCCTACCTTGTGGTGAAAGCCTTGATTGTGTAACCATTTCCACATGCATCTATGCTTTTTTTACTGGAAATGAGGTACCTAATGTCATACCAGATCTTTTTAGTGTGTATCCTTGTTTCTTTATAATCGTTTCTTTTGACATATTCATTAGCTATAGATTTTAATAGGTGACTTCATTTATCTTTGTCAAAAATTCCTGAATATACCATTCATTTGAATAGTTATGCTATGTTTATGTGAATATATCTACAGATATGAAATGTTTACCTGTAAATATGCATTATGCTTATCAAAATCTCCATCTTTTTTGGGAGAGATTTGCAATTGCCTTGCATTAGCTTCGTGCATTGGCGTTAACTACCCAAACAAAGAATCATTCTTACCTTATTGTGTACGTTTCCATGTGATTGCCATTTACATATTTATTGATATTGTCTCTTTATAATGGGATAATTCCACATTTTGATGCGTGGGCATATATGTATATATATTATATTTTAAATGTTTCCTTAGTTGCCATTTTTCTTTCTGTCTTTTTTTGTCAGTAAGCGGTTACTTGCTCCCTACAAAATGTACCATTGACCAAATTTCAAAAAATGGAAAACACAACAGATTTTCACAAAATTTTCACCATCTATTCTTCATGATCTACATATTTTGTGGCTGACAGTCAAGTAAGTATGTGTCCCTTTGTCTGTATCTCCCTCTCATCCTTTCTATTTATCATTCTCTCTCTCTCTCTCTCTCTCTCTCTCTCTCTCTCTCTCTCTCTCTCTCTCTCTCTCTATGGTGTAGGAGCACCATGGCTACAAGGGTCACTTCATGATCCTGAAGGAGCATAATAGACCTAATGAGTCCAAATGGCCTATAAGGTCTTCATGTGATGTAAATGTGGCCATTAGAGCCACCAAATGTAATAAAATGCAAGCAAAATGCTAAAATTATAAAAGTTGCCAGATGGGCAAGGCCTAAAGGGCTAATTATGGGGTTAAATGGTTAGTTTGAGGGATTTAATAATAAAATATGTTTGTAAAGGTCATAATTTGACCACTTAAATGTAATGGGCAATATAAATTTAAAAATATTTAAAGGTTGCCAAAGTTGACAATCTCATTGTCAACTTGGCAACACAAATTCAAGGACAAACTAATGTAACCGAGCATTGGGGAGTTAGTTAGGGAGTTGTAGTCAATTTGTGGGTAGTTTTTTGGTTTGTTTTAGGTGTTGAAGGATCTATTTGATGGAGATCCATGTGAGTATGGAGAGGTAGAGGTGTGTTGGAGTAAGGGAACCAAAAAAGTGTAATGGTTTTTGAATCAATGAAAGTTTGAAATTCTACTATTTTCATGATTTTCTTTGTATAACAGTCTGAAAATGTGGATGATTTGGCATTGTTTTAACATTTTTGTGGTCCATGCTCATATGCATTGGAAAGGCCAGTGAATAACCTTTAATTTGGATTTGGAATGAACAATTGTCATTGAGCATAGTGAAACTTATTCTTATTTTTCTGAAAACTGCTATAAACCCTCAACTAGGATATTCTAGGGTGATTTGATGTGAAAATAATAGTTCCACATTGAATAAGGTCTCCATCCTTGGGGAAATGTGGTGGAAACAATTTATATCGATTCCCCATGTGTGCAGGTGTTTATGCAGAGTTTTGGCATGCGCTCCATTGAACGAAAGTAATTGTTAACAGTCAGGTTAAAGGAATACTTGTCTTGAACAATTTAGTCTTAGTGTGGGGGACATATCTCCCTATTAAACCATTGGATCTGACCAAATTTGAGATATGTTGGAGAGGTCCAAGTTATTCCCATTCTCACTGGAGGGATCTTTGATATCTGGTCTCCTTCTAACGTTATTGGATACATAGTAGATGTCTATACAAACTGTTTTGTTTCTCTAAGACTGCACGGTCAGAAAGTTTACAATTTGGGGTATTAATTGAAGCTTAATAACTCTAAGATTTGGTTTCATTATAGTTTTTAATGTTACAAAAAACTTTCTTTTTTTCCATAAAAATTCATCTCATCATCTTGAAGATCGAATAAATTGATCTCATAAAACTATCCTAAGATAGAAGGAAAATAGCATAGGTTATGGTTTGCATGATTGTGAGTTGATGGGGTTTCTTAGTTGAATCCACTGATTGGTTTGAGGGGCATTGAGATGTTTAAAATGATACAGAGTTGTTGTTGGCACCATAAACCATTTTTGCACTCTAATTTGGTGGAGATTGTAATGGATCAAAAGGAATGAGCCTTGGGAAGCCTAGTTGGTAAGTGCAAAAAGAACTTGTGAAGTCCCTCATCATTTGTAGAATGAAGACCACCATACCACCTCTGCATCAAGTGGTATCAGAGGGAGTAAGTTCAAGGATTTAGAAGGTTTAAGGTCCTTTATTGAACCCTTGGAGTTGAAGTATCCTCCTTGTGTGTTCCAAAGTGGTGGCTGGAAAGCAAAAGAATCCTAGGATGGGGAAGGTGTTCTTGACAAGGTTAGAGAAGAAGATGTACTATGCTTTCAAAGAGGACATGGAATATGAGAGGAAGAGAGATCAAGAAAAGAAGGAAAGAGAATACGCCAAGAAAAGAGAAGAAGCCAAGAAGAGAGAAGAAGAAGAAAGGTTAAAGAACCTTGAAGAAGCTTTGGATAAGAGCATTGAGAAGTGGGAGAAGATTCCATTACTCTTGGAACAAGCAGAAAATGAAGAGGAAGAAGTTGAGAAGAAGATTGTCCATGAAGAGGTAGAGGAACCTAGGAGCAAAGAGGTTCTAGAGGTTAAATCAGAGATTGAAGATGAAGTTGCTGATGAAGGAAGCATTGATTCAAGTCATGAAGGGCTTGAAAATGAAAATGTTTTGCAGGTAGGGGCAATGATGTGTCCCTTGGTCATGAGTGATGATGAGAAACATGATAACATGGTTGTATAGGTAGCGAAGATGACCAAGGAGTTGTTGGTATGCCAAGGAGAAAGGCATGAGGAGGAAGACCAACAAGAGGTGGCAATAGGGGTGAAAGAACCTACCTATGGGGTCATGAGTGTGGCTAGAGAGGCAGTTGTTAGAGCTTTTTCTTGTGAAATCAAACTTGGATAAATATGAAGGCTTGATCATCAGTTTTATGAACACTGTCAAGTTTGTAAGAAAGAGTCTAATTGATGAGGATTGGATAAGATCCTCCTTCTGCTTCGAGCTCCATAGGACTCAGGTGGGTATTGCTTATAATGATTTACTATCTTTCAAGTAAATTGAAATAGTGGATTTGGTTCTCATGGCTATGCTATTATTTCTTCAAGTTATTTCAATAAAACATTATTACTTTGCAGACCAGATCATCTTGGTACAGAGTAGTACAATGGAAACTATAAGTGTAATAGCATAAAATAGTGGTATAAGGACATTCATCCTTCTTCTTTTTGTGAGTTAAAATCAAGGAAGGGTAACCTCTTGATTCTTTCTTTAAGGAATCACTAAATATGAACTTATACCACCTGGATACAGTTCTTTCAAAATATACAAACAAATCTTTGAAAGTAAAATACTAGTAATGAAATAAATTTTAGTATCTCTAAAGATTATGAAAAGATAATTTTATAAGAAATACACTTCAAACCAGTGCCTAATCCAATGGGAAAAAGAGTTTAAATGCAAATCCATGAAGTTATTTCAAAAGAAATACAACAGTGTGCCTTACACACCATCTGCAATCTGAATAGAATATCTGACAATCCATTGTATCAATCTAATATTACTATTATCAAAATCTGTGCATATAAGTTTACTCTCTACAATTGATAATGAGGATTTTAATTCTCTCCTTGAGAGAAACTCACAATCAATTGAAGAAATTGCTTAACAATTAGTATATTTTAATTGCCCTACAGATAAAACATACAAGAGCAAACATACGAGTAAAGAGACAACAATAATAGGAGACAAAAATTGTAGTTTATTTGTATTAAAATGAACTTGTAAATTACATAAAAAGACTCATGCTCAGAAGCTTAGACACAAAATTTGGAAGTCTGTTATGTAGCAATTATACTCTATTTTTCTATTATCCTTTTCTAACTTCTTACAAAATGAGGATATCACC
Organism: Chamaecyparis obtusa; assembly: GCA_027943335.1. Lineage (NCBI taxonomy): Eukaryota > Viridiplantae > Streptophyta > Pinopsida > Cupressales > Cupressaceae > Chamaecyparis > Chamaecyparis obtusa. The sequence continues at coordinate 567,119 of BSBK01000094.1, forward strand.
TCTATATATCCTTCAACCATCTTGGAATTCTCCTATTATTGAGAATGCAAAAAGCTTCAGATGGTTCGAAACCTAACCCTAAAAGGCATATAAAACAAATTACAATAAGCCCTCAAGAGGTGGAAAGGCAAAAATATTTTGGACTCCTCTGCATCCTGGATCATTGATCACTAACACCTTTTTCTGTAGATATTCATGATAGCTTCTTGAGTTGTTGTGAGATATGGTGACTGCCATTTTGCTTAACTTACACCACTCTTTCTGATAGCTTATCATCCCTCTGCTCTAAGATCAGGAGTCAGGTACTCTAGGTGTCCTCCTTACTCATCATCCAAAATATCAAAGTCAACTGCAATAGATTTTATCTTCTTGGGCTTTGTGAGTTCATCCCACACAGTGACCTCTTCCTTTGTCGGCCATTTATAACTCTAGATATATTGCAGCTGTCCTTTTTGCGTCTCCCATCTGGCATCTATTATTACCTTGACATCTTCCATGAATTTGGTAAGCTCCATTTCTACCTTTATGGCTTCATCTAGAGTTTTATTAAATCTTTCCACATCTACTTCATTATTTTCATCTAAAAATGCCTCTTTCCTAGGCAATACAAGATCAAAATCTGATTTCCACTGATCAAGGCTCTTTATGGCTCCATCTAAACTTTTAATGGGAGGGATGAATCTATTGGAATCTGAACATGGCTATATTAGCCTCAATCTGATTTTTGTTGCCTTTAAACAGTGGCAATACAGCCTTAACCCTATTTATTTCTTCGCCCACATGTAGGACAATCTCTAGGATATCAGTTCTTAAAGATTGAACAACTACCAAAATTTCAAAGAGTGTTGTCCTAACTGACCAAGTTGCATAATAACCATTTAAAATAGGAACATAACCATTTACTTCTACTTGCAATTTAGGCAATTTACTGTAAGCATTGAAGACCAAATCAGATTTATCTTTTAACATATCAATTATGTGCTGCAAGATCTTTAATAAGGCTTGTAGGATGGCCTCATTATTTTCCCAAATTTATTTTTTCAATATCTGCAGCAACCTCTTCTTCACTCATACTTTTGTCTTATAGCAATGCAGGTTGTTGAGGTGGTGCAGGGATAGCCATAGGAGTATTCATTATTTGTTGTTCTAAGTCCACTAAAGACTTCTCTAATGCCTTATACTTTATCATTTGGATATCTCTATCCTTCAATTGTGAAATGTAGTCCTCCAATAGGGAACCATACCTTTATGATAATTGCTTTGTCTTATCTTCATTAAGCCTAGGAAAATGGGTTAACACTTGAGATATCTCAAGGTCTCTGTATTATGGATTGACCATACAATTTTGTCACAATCCATTTTCTCTGTGACATTTAGGATTGAAGGCTTCTTATCTTTAGGATAAAGACTCCGTAGGACCAATGCTTGGTTTCTTGGGCTATACCCAAATCTTCTGATGATCTTCCCCACTTGAGTTTCTGAAGATAAAGTTATATCCTCCTGTCTTTTGATCCGATCAATAATAAAATCTAAATACAAATTCCACCCAGGCACAAATAGCATATTTCTATTTTTGACAAGTTGTTTGGCTTCCTCTGGGGTAAATTTTTTAGTCTCTAGGTCATACTCTCTTAATGTTTGCATTGCCTCCTCAGGGACTTGACCCTCTTCAGTGATTTGAACACTGGATGCAACCTATTGTTGTTTGTGCCATATTAAAAAGCTCTTGAATTCATCTGACTCTATAAAACTATCATCCTTCAAGAATGCATCTTGTTCTATCATTCTTTCATCTTGACACAGGGCCAAGGGCAACTCAACATCTTCTGTTTCAAGCTTTTTCTTTCTTTTTCCCTCCCTTATCTTCTTTCTTAATTGGTGATCATGGACACCAGTTCCAGTGAAAATGGCTCCCACTTTGTCCTTTTTCTTTACCTAAGAGAATTCCCCAATTAACAATCTCTACTTCTTTGTAGGAGGCTCACTTGTATCTTGAGAACTATGGAGCTCTGTTAAATCAACCATATCTTCTCTAACTTGATGCCTTTCAGTCATTATTTGTTCTAGGGGAGGGATGCTATGCACAAAGAAGCCACCATCTATATCCTCATCACATTCAGACTTAGAATGGACATCCTTCTTCCTGTCAGTCTCATCAATTTAATCCTCAAAAGTCCTCATCAAAGTATTGAATTGGGACATCATATGTTCAAGACTTTGGAGATAAGGAAATGTAGGGAAGAAACCACTGAATGCAAATCCCTTTTGTTTCAATCGCTTCTCCATAGCATATAATTCATGTATCTAGTTAGCCCTTCTTTCCACTTCTTCTTCTTCTATTATATTTCTCAACACATCCTCCTCAGGGTACTCCTCATGTCTTTTATTGAATAGAATGTTGGGGATGTACTATTTCCTAGCAGCAACCATGAACCCTTTTGTATCAGGATATCTATGGGAAGCAACATGTATTCTAAACTGTCCTAACCAATCATTAACCTTGCTGAAGGCATTCTTGCCTATTGTGATACTATGCACTCTAAAATGCCTTTGAGTAAAAGTTCCTTTTGTGTGTGAAGCAAGATGCTCCTTATCAGTCAGCATTAGCTGCCAGATGAATTCTAAAAATGTCACCCTTGGTGGAACAAAGAATGGTAGTATGTGAGGGGGCTGAGGGCATCCATATACTCTAATCATAGTATACCCCTTTTCATAGTATATATCTCCCCAATTATGACCCTTATTCCATTTATCAATAAATTGTTCAGGCCTTACCAGCTACAAAAACTTAAAGGATAGCCTTGAAAGATTAAGCCCTAAGCTAAGGAGGATAGGCTAAAATATCTAATTTTCAAATACACAAAAATCACTTCTTGAGGAAGAAGGACTTCAAGCCCTTATCCAAAATTGCATCGGGTTTGGATGCCCTTTATATATCATCTGTGGCTCAAGGTTATCCATGTTCATGATATCATAGTTAAAGTACAAAATGAGATGCATCAACAAAGAATAGTTCATAAACCTTGGTGTAGAACCAAAACTAGACACATGGCTCTTCAAAGCTTGTAAAACCTCATGCATTTTTTGTATTATGAAACCTATATTATCATGTCCCCTCGTCACATGAAGACTCTGGGAATCCAAAACCATCATCAGGAGGTCTGACGTGATGCTCTCCCCACCATCTATCCCTAGAACTTTGCATAATCTATATGCAATATGCTTTATGTAAAATTTTAGATCCTTGTATAAAAATCAGGTCGACCCGGCTATTGGTGCAATATAATTTCTATTTTCTTGTGGCACATGGGCTTGAACCTCTTTCACCACCACAACAAGGTGAAAGCACGATCGGGTGTCACCTTTTAAGCTAAACTATCAGCACAGGTGAATTTTAGTATTTGTAACTAAAAATTTATTTTGGTCAAACATATGGTCTAGCTAGATTCATTATAGCTAAGTTAGATAAGTTCTTTAATGTTTCCAATTGGAAATATCTATTAAATGCATGTTTTATACCACTTTGAGTCCAATTACCATAAAAATAAAATTATTTTAGAAAAGTGGCATTTCAATAACTCCTAATATTTTTAATGATATTTTTTTTAAAATTAAAAAATACCCTTTTGTAGAGATCAGAGTCAAGAATATCCTCATATCAATTTTATAGTGTTTTAATTAAACATAGTTTATTGTAATTAAAAAATATTACAAGTAGGTATCTTAACAGTCAAGGAGATGTTGATTCAGAGAAAGAAAAAAATAGTAAATCATATTAAATAAATTTGAAAAACACATGGTGCACTAGAGGAGAGCGTCCTCTTCAAGAATAAATATTTCTTTTTTTGATTGGGATAAATTTGTTATGAAAAATATGTTGCGAGATGAAAACTGTCGATTTCAATAATTTGGAATTTGAATTGTTATAAAAGAGAAAATATAGGTCACAAACCAATTTTTATTTCTTTATGCACTAGATATATATGTCATCTATGACATATTTTTAAATTAGGAGAAAATATGTTTATTTACATATAATTTTTTGGTGGGAACTAGACCCCTAATTTTCAACATTTTTCAATAGCTAAAAAATCATCTTTAAAAATTAAAAAAATATCAATTCTATTGGTTAACAGTTTGTCCTCCCGTTAGATTTGTAATATCTGACTCTTTTAGCACCCAAGGTGAGAGAACAAAGGATGTCACCAACAATTGGGTCAGTGTATGTCTTCTATCACTACCCTCTGAATTGACAGGTACAGCTCCTTGATTGTGTTTAATCTTCAATGAATTTGTTTCTTTATGATCATCAAATTATCTTCTTATGAGTTTTAACCAAATTGTTTGTAGGCACAAACAATTTAGGCAAGGATAAAGTGGATAACCTATAATCCCCAATGGAATGTTGATCATAGATTATCATAAAGACTATATTCTAACTAAACCTATCTATTCTAAGAATGCATATTCTACTAATGAGAACATAAGTAGAATCATATATAGACAGCAAATAGAATTGCTTAGACTGCAACTACTAACGTGAAATGGAATTCAAGCAGAAATTACAGCTCCATATACAATTGTACTTTCCATTCAGATGCATCTAAATAATAGGGTGAATAGGAGAAGAATCATACATGAAAGGTAAATGGAATTACTTTCATTGCAATTACAAACATGAAATGGAATCCAGCAAGCAATTATAGCTTCATATATAACTATCCTATCTATTCACATGCAAATGAAAACTACTGGTTCAACAAACATGAAAAACTAGAAAAGTAAATGGAATCACTTATGCTACCCTTACAAGTTTGCTGACCCTTTCATTCATTTTCTTCACAGTATTTCTACAATGCTTATAGGAAATGATTCATCTTCCAGAATTCAAAAAGACAAGATAGAAACAGAGAACATCTTGATGATAGAATTTGAAAAGCCAATCACTGACATGAGAATAAGAAAAGACATTATAATTATGATGCTTCGATTTGAGTCCTTCATCTTCTTTTTAATAGCATCTATCAAGTCAAATCTATTGGGCTTCTCGAAGTCGAACTATCTTCCAAACAATAATCAATCCGATCTGCAACTGTATTCAACCTTCTTTAAATATCTCAGAAATATCTGACATGATCTTATAGCTTTTATCATTACCACCACAAGCTACAGCATACAACATTGTTAGGATTATATTCTTCATTCTTTTCCTACCCGTGACTTCAGTCGAAAGATCTATCATCCATATCAGCCTCGGTTCTTAGTCACCTTTGACTTATTGATTTACGATAGTTGAAAATTTACATCATCTTTCAATCTCTTTATTTTCCTTAAGTCTCGGGTCCCACCTGACAAGTTTCTCATTGGACGATGGTCGTATGATCGCAAGAGGAAAGAATATTCCTCACGATCATACGCCAGCCATAGATCTCCTGGCAGTGGACCCCCTATGCTTTATCATTGGCACAATATTTGATAACTATTCCATCTCATCGTCGCACTTGCACTGTTGGCCTACGTGGGTCCCAAAAAAACACACTTTCACTTGCTCGAGCTTCCATTGTCACATGATCACATCGTATTATTTTATTCCTTGCGATCATGCGACCACTCTATGATTGGTGCACATGGGTCCAGTAGAGCATATTTTATTTAAGCTTCACTCGGCAACTTACATTGTCGCATGATCGCATGACATTTTTTTACTTTATGCGATCATGTGACCACTCTTTCCACATGGTAATATCTTGCCATACCGCACCATATAGATGTTTTTTCCGCAATGGAGAAGTTGTCCCACCGTCGATTTGCTACGGATGTCAAGACCCTTCTGACAACTTGCAAAATAGATCCCGCTAACAATCACCAACTCGGTACTTCATGGACCAATCACAGACTACCATATATGCTCGTGAAACATTTTAGACCCATGACTTTTACTGACTTTACACCTGGAGAATCGGATGGATGGCATATGATCTGATGGGTTCACAAGATTCTTTGAGATCATAAGCCATCCATTGATTTGGAATCTTAGCCGATGTCATAAAAATCTGACCCCACCTTACTACATGAAATACTACAATGAATCAAGAACTGCCACATCAATTTATTTGACCAATCATACTCATCACCTCAGTTATAAAGTGGTATCAAAGATGGGCCCACTGGGACAGGTGGCACCTTATCGTTATTGCACATGAAATAAACATCATGTAACTTTTTTATGCAAAATAATGACAACCATAGATTCTGACCAATCACTAACCACGCTAAACATTAAACCTTTGATCAATCGAGAAACAAAATGGATCTTTCTGATCAAAATTACACACTGTTAAAGAGAATGAAATCCAAATATTTCAATGCTGGCTCTTTTATTGCTTCCATTACATGAAGAACCTTTCCTCTGATATACTGTAAACATCTTGAGATCACAGCTTTCAAACATCATCCTGCTTTGAAAAGAAAATCATTTGGAACACCATAATCTTTGCCAGATTGGGAGCTACAACCTACCCAAATAATGAGACCTTAAAAACATCCCACCTAGTTAAAACATGAAAGCAAAAAGAAGGGAAACCCGGCAAAGATTTCCTATCTTAGAGGAACTCTAGACCTAGACATTACATGACCAGACTGACTTGACATGACCATATGACTCCAATATTGCCAAAAAAAATGGGTGAATGAAAGTCAGACAACAAATTCTTATTCAAAAAAAATATTAAAAATATTAATCATAAACTTCATCCATTTTATCACATTTAATTAGTTTACATCATCTTCAAATTCCAAACATAAATGTCATTTTTATACTATTGAAGTTGAACAACTTTGATTTTGTTAGCCTCTTCCTTTGTAAAAGGGTGACAGCTTATTGTGCTTTTACCCATCAACCTCCCTAACATATCTATTGGCCAGGGCTTGTAAATTAATTTCAGTAGCCATAGGGACCTAGATACCGAAATCCTTTATGAATGAACTTCGATCAAGGGTAACCAGAGGAGAACCATCAGCCTTTCTAATTGTTCTTGATAAGGGATCATAGCTGTGAGATATGATAATTAGGATATCTACATCTAGGAAAACTTGAGGAACTATCAATTTTGCTAACCCTGACATCCAAGGGTTTGATACAGGGACTAGACTCTCAGCATTCTTATAAAAGTATTTAAATAAGAACATTCTAATGACATCTGGCATCCTAGCATCTCTATAATAAGCAAGTTCATCCACAAAACATTCATCACTAACCTTCTTGTTCTATGATGAGCCTGGTAGTAAGGCGAGGAATTCATCTGAATAGCTTTCCTTAACTTTCCCCTTTCCTCCTTTGCTGGTATAAGTCCCATCGGCTGATATTTGGCTCATCTTGTTTCTAAATTTAAACTTCCTTTGCAAATTCTGGATGTCTTGAACTTTGAAATTGCTCTAAAAAATTCTATCACTGGCTTTTTGAAAGCTTTGGTAATTCTAAATGAATGATGAACAACTATATTTATTTAGCAAAATTGAATGCAGCAATCCGTAAGAGATTGAAAAGATCAACAATATGTCACTTCCGCCATTACTTGGCATGCTCAAAACTCAATTCACTAGCCGTAAGCTAAGAAAATGACAGGTAATCAAATTTTAACTTCTAGCAATCTAGTGACTAAAACACGTTCTCACAATCACTAAAAGATTTGGCACCTCCTTTATACCTTTAGAGATCTGGCAACTAAAGAAAACCTTAGTCACTAAATGACTTTACTTCTTCTTGAGATCTAGTGACTATAGTCAAATATCATAGTCGCTAAGTAATTTGAACCCTTTTAGATTTATCTAGAGACTGGGTGACCTTGAGTTTTCTTACATTTTCCATCCTGTGACTTGGTGACTATAGTCATTACTTTAGTCATTGTAAAATTATTTCCTTTTGAATTTATCTCGAGACCTGGCAATAGAGAGCCATCAAGAGATCCTACAACCATAGTGTATCTCTCAGTCACTGAAGTCGGTTGACTTTTCAAACTTCTTCTTGAGATCTTCCGACTCAACTATTTGGAGATTTAGCAACTGAAAATAGGAAAATTTCAATTTATTTCTTCTAGAGATCCAGCAACTATAGTCAAGCCCTCTTTCTTGTTTATATTTTTCATATTTTGTCAATCAATCATGAAGAGACACATCACAAAATCCAGCAAATGAAAACTCATATTTTCTTCAATCTTTTGACCTCGGTCAACACTTAACTTTGGATTGTTTGGTGATTACCAAATTGAAGACAGTCTCTCAATCATTGAACAACTTTCTTAACTTGAGTTTGACCCGGAGACTGAACAATAAGGCAAATGTCAAGGTCACTAGATCATTCTTTAACCCATGGTTTAATTCTGAGATTACACGACCACCACTCGATCAAATTTAAATCAATGGCTCAGAACAACTATTTTGAAAACCTTCTTCTTAACTCATCTTTATCTGGCAACCATGCGACTAAAGACATCTCCTTGTTGCTAAATATTTCTTTTGACTATGGTTAAGTCTGAAGATTGCATGAACACCCTTATTCTCTAAGTCGCCAGAAGAATTACCTAGCCTCAGTTAGGTAATGAGATTAAATATCAACCATTGATTAAAAATCCATCCAATGGTTCTCCCTAAGTCACTATACCTTTTATAACTTAATCACTTCATTGGGAGACTTAGAGATAACCATTTCGCTGAATCATTAACCGCTTAAGACATAACCGCCAGAATCATGAGAATATGCGACCATTGAAATCACCAAGTTGCGGGATAAAATAACTAACCGCTCAATAACTGGAGCTCTAGAAACCTGCAAAATAGATCGCCACCTTGCGTCTGGAGATTCAGCGACCAACTGTAATTCTCATTATCACTGAATATTATATCAATTTTTTATTTCTCTCAGAGATCACCCAACTGAAGGTATTCTGATTTGGAGATAAAGAGACCATAGTTACTTTGCAAAACTTTATCATAGTAGTCGCTAAATCTCATAATAGGTATCTAGAGACTTGGCGATTAAAGGCAATCACTAAATCATTTGAAGACAAAGAATATTCCTCCAAACTAAAGAGATTGCATGACAAATGGATTCGGGTAATCGCTAGTTAAAAAGGAATATGCTAAAATGTTTGAGAGACTAAGTGACTAGCCAGAGATATAAAGCACACATGCAAAAAAAGGTCATTTAAGTGATTTGAAAAAGTAACAACCGAATAGACTTGGGTGAACAATTTTTAGGGCTTTTAGATTTTCAAAGAAAACTTAGACCTAAAACCTAGGGTTTTTCAATCTTTAAACAATTTTGGAGCTTCTGGGGCTAGAAAAACTGGAGATCGAATCATTAAAATCAGGGATAGACATCAAAAATTAAAAAATCGAAGGACAAAACACCTAGAACTAGGAAAACAACCAACAATGGCTCTATCTGAGGATGTTTAAACACGGGATTAAGAAAGAACCACAGATCTCTGGGAAAGCAGACCAAAAATGACTAACCTAAAGCATGAAAGGAAACATGTGATTGAAAGGAACAACACTATACATGAATTTACAAGAAATTTACATGTGCATAAGGATCATAACTTTTAGTTGAAAAAGGGTTTTAAGAATTTCCCATGCATTGGAAACTCAAAAATTTCTACATCCATATTCTTTAACAAGTAGGAATGCTTCCCAAAACTTTCATGGATTATGTAGGGACCAAGCCATAATGATTCAAACTTCTTATGCTTTCCTTTATCTTCTGCTCTGACATTCCACTGAAGCACTAGGTCATCTGATTGAAATTTCCTGGTAGTGGCTCCCTTATCAAATAGGTACTTCATTTTTTTCTATAACTTGACATTGCTCTTTTGACTATCTCTTCTCATTTCATCAAATTTAGTCAATTGCATAATTTTGTCTTGCATTGGTTCTAAAATATCCATCTCCTCATTCTGGATGAATTTGAATATAGGCATCAAGTTATTGATAGGTAACCTTGACTGCAATCCATACACAAGCTCAAATGGAGACTTCCCTATAGCTTTCTTTACTATAATCCTGTCTGCCCATAGAGCAAGTTTTAACTTTGAATGCCAAGCTCCTTTATTCTTCTCTAATGTCTTCTTCAGAATTGTCAAAATGCTTTTGTTACTAGATCTAGCTTGTCCATTTGCTTGATGGTGATAGGGAGATTAGTAAGATGTTATTATTCCATTCTCTTTGCAAAAATCCTTGAACTCATCTGATCTAAAGCACATTGCATTATCAGTGATCAACTTCATGGGGACACCAAATCTGGTCAAAATATTATCTAGTAAAAAATCAATCACTACTCTGCTTGTTGCCTTCTTGGTAGGGATAGCTTCTATCCATTTTGTGAAATAATCAGTTGCAACAAGTATCCAACAGTGCCCACCACTAGATTTCTCAGGAAACTCACCTATGAAATCCATTCCCCACATTGTAAATGGTGCTTCTGCAACTATTGGATTTAACAACAATGCTCCTAAATACTTTAATTTGGAAGAAAAATTTTGAGAGGCCTCACATACCTTAAAAAATTGGAAAGAGTCTTTGAATAATGTGGGCTAGAAATAACCAGCCCTCAAAATCTTATGGGTAGTGGTCTTTGCAGAATAATGCCCCCCACAAACACTAGCATGCATTTCATTGAAGACCTTCTCTACCTGATATTTGTCAAGGAAAAACATTAAAACTCCATCTCTATTTTTCCAGTACAAATCTCCTTGTATTAATGTGTATTTCTGAGCTTGTACTCTTAAGGCTCTATTTTTATTTTTAGTCATATGCTATGGGCATCTAGCATTCTTAATGAAATAAACAATATCAGCATAATATGGTTAAAATTCAATACTTGTTATTGTCAAGTTTGATATCCCTTCACTATTAACCTAGACTAAATCCATGTTTTCCTTAGTCATCAATTTTTCCAGACCTAGTCATCTTACTAGCTTGGTGATATGAATTTCTAAGTTGAATTCCTAGATCCTAGTAATCCATTTACATCTTTTACCAGTAACCTTTGACTGTGTAAGAACATCTTTCACTGCTGCATGTGGAACATATGCAATAACCTTAGCACAAACTAGATAAGGCCTGAAAGATTTCACAACTTTCACCAATGCCAATGCCTTCTTTTCCATCATCTCATAATTCAGTTCAGCAGCCTGCAAGGACTACCTAAAGAATGCAATCGGATGCTCAAAATCTTCTTCATCCTTTTGTAACAATATAGTAGCAATAGTGTGAAATGATGCAAAAGAGAAAAGTGAGAAAGGCTTGTTGTAGTCAGAAGATTTCAACATAGGTGCCTCTTGAAAAACCTCTCTAATTTTGTCAAAAGCATGTTGAACTTCAACAGTCCATTGGAACTTAACATCCTTCTTGAGTAACTTAACTATTGGTTTGATAATTTTAGAAAAGTTGGCAATGAACCTTCTAACAAATTTAATTTTTCCCAAAAAGGATTATAAACCCTTAAGATTTTTTGGTGCAGTGACCTTCTTGATGGCTTCTACCCTTTCTGGATCAATTCTTACTCCTTCCTTAGATACAATGTGCCCTAATAATTTTCCTTCTTTGACTGTAAAGTTGCACTTCTTTGGGTTTAGGGATACACCATACTCCAAATATTTGTTAAAAATTCTTTCAAGATGAGAACAATGATCTTCGACTTTCTTGGAATAAGCAGTCATGTCATCCTGGTAGACAACCATAAACAAGTCTATGTTCTCCTTAAATGCAACATCCATGGCTCTTTGGAAAGTTGCTCTAGCATTTCTAAGACCAAATGGCATTCTGATCTACACATAAGTTCCCCAAGGTGTTGTGAATGTTGTCTTGAATTGTTCAGATTCTTTCACCAACACTTGGTTATGTCTAGAGAAGCCATCCATCATAGATAATAATTCACATCTAGTAACTTTATGCAAGATTTCTTCCTTTTTGGGCAAATAATAGTTGTCTTTTAGAGATGCAACATTTAAGTTTCTAAAATCCATGCATAACCTAATATCACCATTTTTCTTTCTGGCTGGGACTAGGTTAGATACCCAAGTTGAGTGCCTTATAGGCTAAATTATCCCTGGATCACTCAACTTGACCACTTCTTGCTACATTTTGGGAGCCAACAATGGGTTAATAGGTCTTTATTTTTGTCTAAATGGCTTAATATCATGTTTCAATTGGATATCATGTTAGAAAAGGTCTTCTCTATAGGCTTTCAAGTCATCATAAGACCATGCAAACACATGCTTTTGTTTTCTTAGTAACTTTATCAAATTGTATCTTATTTGTGGATCTAACCCTTTTTCAATATAAATCATTTGAGGTGTGTTATGTGATCCCAAATTCACTTCTTCTAAATCTTCTACCTTAGCATTACTAGTCTTTAAAATGTGATCATCCTGACTACTATATAAAGCTTTTAGTTTAGTTAAACCCTTAGGAATATGATTTGTACTTAACTGGATTACCTCATTCCCCAAGACCATATCTTTACCATCAATTTCCTCAACCAAAGTGTTACAGTTTATGAGTTGATCTTCATACATGTCAATGCATTGAATAAACTTTAAAATGTCATGGTTATCTTCAAACACCTACCAGTTATAAATATTATCTAGGATAACTGGCCTAGTTTTTATTTCCACTATTGATACCCCAAACAAAGTTACATCATCTCCTTTTAAGGAAACATTAGCTAAAAAATTGGCCATTATGTTTTTAGACCTTTCCACCCAACAGATGTTAAAGGCATCAAATAATTCAATCTGATCCCAAATAGCATGTTTATACAATTTTAATTTATCATTTTTGACAACATATTTAGATCTAACTTGTGCTACCACAAGCTCAGAGTCACCATAAACTTTTAAACACTCGATCCCATATTTTATGGCAATGTTCAATCCTAAAGATAGTGCTTCATATTCAGCAGTGTTATTTGTACATTGAAAAGTCAATGGGAAAGAATATTTGAAAGTGGTACCTGATGGAAATATAAATAGGACTCCATCTCCTGAGCCTTCTTTTGAACAAGCTCCATCAAAATACATTTGCCATAATCCATTTTGTTGTTCTTTCAGTTCTTCACTCAATGGGTCTTCATCTTCTTCTTGTGGAATGAGTTTTTCCACTCTAAAATTTTCTATATCAACATCCACACAACAATTCAAATCATCGGCATCAGTTAATTCAATCATGTGTGGGGTTCTACTTTCTTTGGATACTTTGACATTATTTCCATCAATGTTGAAAGTTACAAAACATAAATCACATTGGATAGTACCTCCCATTGAAGCACTCCATTTTTTGGATAATAACATTCCATACTGAGGTGGGATGTCAACTACCAAGACACTCATAGTCAATAGTGTATTTGGGTAAGCTGCCAGTCTGTAAGGTAATGCTTTTATAGTACCAATATCTGGTACCTCTGCCTGACATCTTCCATGAGGTGTATCTACTTTCAAACCCAGAGATCTCATTACTTCTACAGGCATTACAGTATTAGAAGCTCCTAAATCAATCATGCAGTTCTTTAAAAGCTTCCCATTTACTACTAAAGATAGAAAGAAAGGATCAACTGATCCTATCATAGTACTAACAACATTTGTATCCAAATAAATTTGAGGAATCTCAAAAATAATTTCCCCATACTAGTTTTCATTTGAGTCTTTTACTAAGGCAATCAGTTTATCAGCCTTAGTGGTATTTTGGGTATAAATAGGAGTAGCTCCATTTACCCAACTTTAAGCTTTCTCTTTGTGTTCCTCTATTCTCATCATTCCTAACAAGGGAACTTTGATAGTGATTTGTGATAACAACTTACTCATGTCAACATGAATGTATTTTGGGTCAACTATATCTTGTTTAATAATAGTGACCTCCTTATTTTCTTCATGTTCAGTAAGGCCAGGATGATGCTTGTTTTGGGTCTTAACCTCCTTCTAGGTAGAAATGACATTTTCCCCCAAGGGTTTAGCTTTTACTCTATAAGTCATATTGGGAGTACCAAAAGTGATATTCTTTTTTATCTTAGTTTTGTTGACAACCTCAGCAACTTTATGCTTATCCTAAGATCTTTTCACATCCTTTTATGATATCTTGATGAATATACTAGTTGACTTGTGATTTGAGTCACCTACCACTCTATTTCTTAAATTATAAGTACTCTTGGCTTGAGTAACCATATCTACTATGATTTGGGAATTTTCTCATCAAAAGGCCTTCTCAACACAACTGATCCATCATCTCTTAAAGTGTTACATTGGAATTTATCCAACTAACTATCTTCTTCATAAAAAAAAACTTGCTGATGGTAGACCTCATTCTTGGATTGGGAGCTAGATACATCTTGACCCTCATCCTCTTCAATGGAGTCAATTTCATTATACATACATGAAGAAGTCATTGCACATCCTCGATCATCATAGGGTTCTTCATCATTAATTTCTTGTTCTCCATCTACAGAGACATTTTGAGCAACCGCACAGTAATAAGGGTCATGAGGTGATTGACAAACAACACACCATGGAACATCATCATTCATGTTCACTGAGCTGTTGTGTAATGGGTCAAGAGTTTTATCACTGGGTTTATCCCTTCTTTCAGGAAGCACTAGTTTTCCATCTTTCCACTGAGTGTTATAGGGATAGTTATGCATTCTTGGTAATTTGTTAAAGGGTGACCCCACAATAGTGGGTTACACTTTTTTAGACATGCTGATTTTGCTGAAATAACACTTTTTTAATAAAATATGATTATTCAAGCCTTGGGAGGTTCCATTTGAAGGAATTAATTACAAATGTTTAGATTAAAGCCTCTTATATAAAAAAACATTGATATAACATCTATACTACTCATTCATACCTACAATGGAGTCTCCTTCGCACCTATTAAAATGCTTACAAAAAATCACTTTGAATTTATCTTTTGGGAGATCAAATGAATCCATTTGAAAAACCTATCTATGTAGTATGGTACTACTAAGAAAACTCTTTCCAATGATTATAATGTTAATATCTATTAAGTTTATTATGACTTTATATTTTTAGTTTTACTAAACATAGATATTTCATTGTATGTCTACCCATATGTTTGACGCTTATGGAAAAATAGTAAATGAGAGAAAAAAAATTCTAAAAAATATCCATGGCCTAGGTATTTAAATTTTCTTTCTATCAAAAAAAAATAAAATGAAATTGAACAAATACACGACAAGTTATAAGCTATGTAGTCAAGGTATGTCAAAATTATGGTTTAGTCAACTTCAAACTATAATAAAATATGAAATAATCATGATGATGGTATTAAACCAATTGCATGCCCTCCGTATGGATGTTACAAAACTAATTTCAAAAGAATCACATTGATATCTATTTTAGAAAAAAAGTTATGCTCTATGAAAACAATGTAACTCTTTGAAAATGACATTTTCAGCATCATACAAGTTTTCGTGGGAGAATGAAAAACTATTCAACTCAATTCAAAAATAAAAATAAAAAATATATTTAGAATCTATAAAAAAATCCTAAAAGACTCTAATTTACGTGATCTTCTGATTTTAAATGGTTTAATGACAATATGCATCTGAGTCTGAATTTTTTTTTGAAATGTAGAGTTCAGTTTCTATTCAGGAAAAAAAGTGTAACCCACTATTGTAGGTTCACCCTAAAGTTATTAAAAGATGGCCTGTCATTTGATGCTAATCTATTATTTTTGTTTTCACCAAGCTTCAAATCTTTTATAGCTTTTAATATTTGCTTCAAACTATCATCCTCTTTTGGTTTTGTATCAGATTTCCCTAGTTCCTTTCTATTTGAAACTTGAGGTTTATAGTCATCTCTTCTCCCCAATTTCCCTAATATTCTTCTATTGCTTTCTATATTAATGGCCAATTTGTAGGCCTCTGCAAGATTTCTAGGTTTTTTGTCTCTCAAAAGATATCCCATCTTTGAATCAAAAGAATTTAAATAAGTGACCAAACATATTTTGTCATCCAACTTGATAAACAGTAATAATTTATGCATAGCTTTCTGAAATCTGACATTAAATTCAACAACACCCTCATTTTGGTTTTTCTTGATGTTATTGAATTCATTCAGCATGAAACCTTCATTGGTCTTATCAACATATTGTTCTTTGAAACAATTCTTGAACTGTTCCCATGAACTTATGCTAGCATGAGGTAAATTCCTAAAACAATCTCTAGCATCTTCAGTCAGAGATTGAACAAAAAGTTTCATAACTACATCATTAGGCTCTATGTTGTAGTCATCTATCACATCAATAAAGCTCTTCAAGTGTTCTTCACAAGTAACTGCATTACTTCCAGTGAATTTTGGGAGTTTTTTCCTAATTTCAACAGGAATAGGATTAGGGTATCTAGGAATTCCAATAAAAACCAAATGTTTGTGTCTCTCATGAATAGATCCTATTTGAGATGGGCCAGCACCTAAAGATGTGGATGTTTGGATACCTGATGAAGGGATAGTTTTGGCAATATTCAAAACATTTTCATTTTGTACCAAGGAGGTGGATACTGTATTGGTAGGTCCTGAAGATTGTCTAAGTGTATCATCTTAAAATGGAAGCACTTCCATGATAAGACAATTTAGCCCTCCAAGCAAGTGATTTGGGGTCATGTTAAGTGCCTTGATTAGGTCTTTGCATGTATTTGGCTTTCTCCCCACTTTCCACTTCTTCTCCGCACTTGATTTCTTCATTCTAGGTGAAATTAGGGTTAAGGTCTTAAGGACTTTCTTGATTTTCCCTCTTTTATGGCTCTATTTTCTAGGTAGGGTTTAGAAATGAGACCTCCTAGTCCTTAATCATATCAAATAGAGGAATTTTTTTCTGTTCCTGACACTAGGTCCTGTTCAGATATCAATTTCTAAGTTTCTGGCATCTCCTGGAACCTCTGCTGCAAATCCTGACAAAGTTAGGGTTGGAGGTCAAAGTTGACCTTGACCCTGACTAGGTCAAGGTCAACCTCGACCCTGACCAGGTCAGGGTCAACCTTGACCTTGACCTCTTCCCACCAAGATTTCAAATTTGAAATATTGGCAGTTTGGCTTTCGGGAAAGTTATTTCTCCGCTTTCGGGTCGGCTGTTTTGGGCTCCGAAATGATAAATCCTTTAATTTTATTTAATCAAGGTATATTTTATAAAGGTGAGGACCTAATTGGGATTTAATTCTTCAAGGTGGCCCATCTAGAGGAGTTTTCCCTAGATCACTATAAAAGGAGGCCTTCCTCTCTCATTTTCACATCAAGTTTTCTCAATCAAGTATCTAGAGCTCTCAAGTGCAAGCAAGTCTTCAAGCATTCAAGTGTTCAAGCATTCATCCATCAAGGAGTTCCATTATTAGCTATTAAAGGATTCAATCTCTTTGGAGCCCCCTTGAAGATTCATCCTTCTCCATTCATTCAAACCTTCTCATATGCAAAGATCAAATCAAGATTGGTGTTGAAGATCAAAATACCATTGATTGGAGACATCCTACATTCATTGAAGCATTCTTACTTGTTGATTTGAGGATTTGAATCCTCTATAAGGACTTCAACATAAGTGAGGTGATTTGTTTCAATTACTTTGTTTATGCACAATATATTTCAATTCAATTTCAAGGTTAATTCCTAAACTGAGGTTTGACTAAGGCAAACCCCCCATACAACCAAAAACCCCCATTTTATTATAGGTACAGGTGTGAAATCTCAGATCTAAGAGAAAATTTGGATATCCTTTTTGGAAATCTTTCAGGATCTATGAACGGAATCGGAATCAAACTTCAAATAAATAATGTGGTCTTTGACCTTTTAAAAGGTCAAAGTCGACCTGTGTGAATTTGGAGAAAAAGATTTTTGGGTTTTGTCCGCCTCGACATTTCCAGTCCAGAACAAGTGATGAAATCTTTAGAAAGTTCATACAAAAGACAAAATTCAGCATTTTCCAGATCTACCCTAATTCAAGGTTAGTATTTGCACTTCAATTATTTCATATTTCAAGCTTAATCCAACTATAGGGAAGTATAGGGTTTCTCTCTCTCTCTTTCGTATTCTTCATAGATTGATTCGATTGTGTATTAACCTCTTGGTTGATCAAATTGGATCTCTCCATTGGGAATTTGGATTTAGGAGTGAATCTCACATTTTCCCCACACAAATACACAAATAGTGGTGATTCCAAATTTCTACTATTCATTTTAGTGAACCCGACTAGCTTACTCTCTTTCTTTTTGGTGTTAGATTTCCTTTCATCTTGTTAGTATTAGATTTGTCCTTTGTGATTGATCTTGCATGCTAATTAGATTTCATATTCATGCTTTATGTGTTATTAGTTTAGTTCATTTTCATTATATTGGTTTATGAGCTTTACTACCACTAATCCTACTTATAACATTCTGGTTAGAAGAAGTCGTAGACTCATGGGTGCCTTTGAGCCTGAATCTTCTCCTTTCCTTAGGATCCCCGATGATAACTTGATTCTTCATGATTCTAATCCTAATATGGAGCAAAAATCTTCTCACTCATCTCATGATGAGGATGATGCTTTAAGAGTTCCTCCTGAACAAGTCCAAAAACTTTCCACCGAACTTGATAAAATGGGTAATTGGCTTCTTCAAGAAAACCATAGTCAAGATTCTATTCAAGCTATAGAGGCTCTTAAGAAAGTTCTCCATGATAGTGATCAAGGTGTTAACCTCTTGCATGGTATTACTCATCTTGTGCATTCCAATGTTAAACCTTTAACTCAAGAGGCTCAAGATTTAGGTTTCACTACTCCTATCACTAGTGTTGAACCTCCTTCTAATCCTTTACCTAGTATTCCTATCTATACTCCTCCTTTGGTGACTGTGATGGTTCCCTCTATTCCTATGAGTGTTCCTCCCATGTGCCTTCCTACATCACAACCTTCATATCATAGTTTTCCTTTCACTTATTCCACTCCACTTCCAACTGTAGTTCCTAGTGTTCCTCCAGTTGTGTCTTCTATTCTTGCAGTTTCTTACACTTTACCTAGTGTGTCTAATGTTGCTACTCCTCCTATTTCCTCTAATGATTCCACCATCATCATTTTGGCTCAAACTATATCATCCTTACAAAAACAACTTGCTTCCTTAACTCAAAACAAGTTTAGTATTCCTACATGTGACATGGGAAGTCCTTTGTCTAGGGATATTATCCGAACTCCTATTCCTCAGCAAGTCAATATGCCTCATCTTGAGAATTATAATGGAAAGGGAGATCTTGTTTATCATGTTAAAACATTCCAAATCCTTTGTGGTGATTATGCTCATGACCATAGGATTTTAGCCAAACTTTTTGCTCGAACCTTTCGTGACAAGGCGTTACAATGGTATTGTTCCTTGCCTCCTTATTCAATTGATTCCTTTCCACAACTTGCTAATGCCTTTATTCAACAATTTCAAAACAATATTGGCCTGCAAGTGTCTTTGACTGATTTAATGCATTGTAAACAAAGTGCTAAAGAAAAGTTAAGTGAATTTATTGGTAGATTTAAGCATTTGCATGCTCAGATTTCTTATCCTGTTCCTGATATTGATATTCAACGTATGTTTATTTCAAATTTGCAAAAGGATATTAGAGATAAGATTCTGCTTATTGAATTTACCTCTTTTCAACAACTTTGTGCAACGCTTCATCATTATCAATTACAAGTGAGTTAGTTTGAGAGCAACACTCCAATGGCTACTTTTCCCGTTGATAAGAGTGATGCTGCTCCTAATCCAAACAAGTTTCAAAAATTCAACAATTATGTCAAGATAAACAAACAAGCAAATGCAGTTGCTGATCAGGTTGTTGTTGCATCTCATAATGCCACTTTTGCATCCACTACTTTTGGATTAAATCATACGTTTACTCCTCTTTCTGAAACTTTACATGCTATTATGAATAGGTTGTTAGCTACTAATATGATTACTTTACCTCCTATTCGACCTCTTTTACCTACTACGATTGCATCTAAGTGTTTTGATCAAAATGTTTTTTGTCAATATCATCATCAGAATGGTCATGATACTGAGAGATGTTATTCTTTAAAACATAAGGTCCAAGATCTCATTGATGCTAAAGCTTTATCTATTGATAATTTGGATAGTAGTGGGAATCAATCTATCTCTCCTCCTAATTAGAACCTTCAAATCTATATGAATCCCTTACCTACACATGATACTAATACTATTGCTCAACCATCTGCTCAGGAACTTGTGTATGATTCCAAGATGGATGATATTACTCATGTTGTTAATCAAGTGGAACATGTTGATCTATCTATATCTCCACCTCAATCTCAACTTCAACCTCAACCTTCACCTCAAGTTCAATCTCAACCTCAAGTTAAAACTAAACCTAAAGTGAAACCTCAACCTAAACCTCGACAACAATTCAAGAATAAAAAACCTCGCGAACTTTTTATTACCTTTGATGACTCTAAGATTATTAAGGCTCCTGATGGTCCCCTTTACATTACTGCTAGGGTTGTTCAGATACCTACTTATGGTTGTCTTGTTGATTCTGCTTCCTTAGTCAATGTTATCACTAAAGAAAATCTTTTTATGAAAATTTTACAATGCGACTTCTATGATACATTGGATATGTGGATTAAAACTTGTAATGGTTTTCTTTATCCCTCATTTGGTTCTATTACTTTATCAGTTGAACTTTTTGGAAAACTTGTGAACACTACCTTTGTTGTGGTTCCTACTTCTGATCAATTTCAAGTTAAGCTAGGTTTGCCTTGGTTAACTGCCATGCATGCTATTGCTTCACCTATACATAAGTGTCTTAAGTTCATTCATGATGGCGAAGTGAAGATGATTAATCATAGTCTATATCAACCTTCTAGGCCTAGAGATTGTGTTGCTCTGGATTTCTTTTGGGCTTCCTTACCTCATTCATGTCCTCCTCACCCTGATAATATTTTTCAATCGTATCAAGCTTATAAGCATCGTAAGATTCTTCAATTAAGCATACCTCCTATGGTTCTTAATCATGGTCTTTTACCTACACCTTAGATACCTCCTTCAACTATGGCTTCTTGTTTTGTTAATCAAGTTCCTCCTACTAAATCTATCAAAGATCCTATGATTTCTCCTCCTATGGTTGATAATCCTATTGATCTTCCTACAGAACCTATGAAGGATCCTGCAACTATTCCTCCTAGTTCTCATCCTATTTCAAATAAATCAAAATGTAACCGATCTGCTAATGAACATTGTAAAAAGCGTCGTGCTCATGCTAAAGCTAAAAAATCTCTACTTTCTGCGGATACACCTATGCATAATGTTGTTACTAATAATGATGTTCACATGCATGATTATGATGATTCTATTCGTATCTTAGATCCTATTTTGATTAATTTGGATGACAAAGATACTCTTGATGATACTGATAATGTTAATGATGAATATGAGACTATTGACATTGACATTGATTTGTTGAATATGCTTTCATCTCAATTAACTCTTACACCTAGTATCAAACATAGTGATTCTCAAGAGAACCCTTGTTTGGAACTGGCTATCATTCCTACTATGTTTGATATAGTCCCTCTTGCGAGTTACCTACCTACCCTAAATGATATACAACAAGATGGGGAAAGTAGGCGGCACGCTTGATCGGCTTGTTCTTCATGGTAGTTTTGTTGTGTGTTTTCCTGCTGTACTATCCTTCTCTCATAATGTGTTTACTAAATGTTGTTAGATTATTTTATACAGTCCTTGTTACTCAGTTGGTACAAGGTGATGAAGGAATCGAATCTATTGTTCAAATTCCTCTATATGTATCTCTATTCTTCTATGCATTGTTCAATGTTATGTTGTAACTGTGCTATTGTTCGTAAATGTTTCCTTGTGTAATCTACTTGGATTCAAGATATGGTAGCACTAAATCTTTTTGGTCTCTGTGTCATAGTCCGAAAAGATTCTCCTTCGTATAACTTATGTAATCTTTCCTCCTTTGTGATTGTAGTTCTACTTCCTTTGGGGAATGATGTCAATTCATTTGCAATAATATCATATATATATATATTATCTTATGACCATACTAACCCCATGGTAGGTAGATCCCTTCTGTGTTCTCTGTATGTTTCTATGTTATTTCCCTTGATTTGTCTTCATCTGGGGGCATCTCGACATGGAAACATAATCAGTGGAGTTGTTTATGTTTTTGTTAAAGCCATTTCTCTTGTTAAAGTGTCAGCAATGACTTTAACATGGGGGCATACGCTCTGCTCACTTATTACACACACGCACTTATGAAAAATTCAAAACATGCTAAATCTTCTAAAGGTAATGCACATAAGTTGCTAAATCCCAAGGAAGACATGCACTTTAAATTTACTTTTCATTCTTTCTTTTTGGATTAAGAACTAATCCTTAAAGTATGGATTTATATTAGGATCTCTTGATCCCTCCAGTTTCAAATACACATATATTATGATCCCTTAAGGTCGGAAGTGTCCTTAAGACTGGATCTCTTTTGTTTTATTTTATTTTTGGTTTTATTCTTATGGAATAGAATATTCCTAAGGATAAATACTTGATGGGTTGACTAATGAGTAGCCACATTCACTAGGCAGTTCAATTCCATCTTTCCAGTTGTACCTTTTTCCTGTGTTGTTCACGATGGGATGTAAGTTCTCATTGGGTGAGGTAATCACACTTTTTTCTTTTTCTCTTTAGAGATGTCTCTCTTATGTATGATCTAAGAGTTGATGAAGACTTGAGTCCTTGGGGGCTTGGGATTTCTCTTTTTCTCTTAGATTACGATAAGATTATCTTGTTATTTTTATCTCCTTTACCAAGAGTTTGCATCGAGTCCATACTCTTGCTAAAGTGGGGACTTAATGTATCATCTTAAAATGGAAGCACTTACATGATAAGAGCATTTATCCCTTCGAGTAAGTGATTTGGGGTCATGTTAAGGACCTTGATTAGGTCTTTGCATGTATTTGGCTTTCTCCCCGCTTTCCACTTCTTCTCCGCACTTGATTTCTTCATTCTAGGTGAAATTAGGGTTAAGGTCTTAAGGACTTTCTTGATTTTCCCTCTTCTATCGCTCTATTTTCTAGGTAAGGTTTAGAAATGAGACCTCCTAGTCTTTCATCACATCAAACAGAGGATTTTCTATCTATTCCTGACAATGGGTCCTGTTTAGATATCAATTTCTAAGTTTCTGGCATCTCTTGGAACCTCTGCTACAAATCCTGACAAAGTTAGGGTTTGAGGTCAAAGTCAACCTCAACCCTGACTAAGTCAGGGTCAACCTCGACCTTGACCTCTTCCCGCCAGGATTTCAAATTTCAAATGTTGGTAGTTTGGATTTCGGGAAAGTTATTTCTCCGCTTCCGGGTTAGCTATTTCGGGCTCCGAAATGGTAATTCCTTTAATTGTATTTAATCAAGGTACATTTTCTAAAGGTGAGGACCTAATTGGGATTTAATTCTTGAAGGTGGCCCATCTAGAGGAGTGTGCCCTAGATCACTATAAAAGGAGGCCTTCCTCTCTCATTTTCACATCAAGTTTTCTCAATCAAGTATCTAGAGCTCTCAAGTGCAAGAAAGTCTTCAAGCATTCAAATGTTCAAGTATTCATCCATCAAGGAGTTCCATTGTTAGCTATTGAAGGATTCAATCTCTTTGGAGCCCCCTTGAAGATTCATCCTTCTCCATTCATTCAAACCTTCTCATATGCAAAGATCAAATCAAGATTGGTGTTGAAGATCAAAATACCATTGATTGGAGACATCCTACATTCATTGAAGCATTCTTACTTGTGGATTTGAGGATTCAAATCCTCTATAAGGACTTCAGCATAAGTGAGGTGATTTTTTTCAATTACTTTGTTTATGCACAATATATTTCAATTCAATTTCAAGGTTAATTCCTAAACTGAGGTTTGACTAAGGCAAACCCCCCATACAACCAAAAACCCCCATTTTCTTGTAGGTACAGGTGTGAAATCTCAGATTTGAGAGTAAATTCGGATACCCTTTTCGGAAATCTTTCAGGATCTGCGAACAAAATAAGAATTGAACTTCAAATAAATAATGTGGTCTTTGACCTTTTAAAAGGTCAAAGTCGACCTGTGTGAATTTGGAGAAAATATTTCTGGGTTTTGTCTGCCTTGACATTTCTAGTCTAGAAGAAGTGACATAATCTTGACAAAGTTCATACAAAAGCCAGAATTCAACATTTTCTAGATCTGCCCTAATTCAAGGTTAGTATTTGCACTTCAATTATTTCAGATTTCAAGCTTAATCTAACTATAGGGAAGTATAGGGTTTCTCTCTCTCTTTCATATTCTTCATAGATTGATTTGATTGTGTATTAACCTCTTGGTTGATCAAATTAGATCTCTCCATTGGGAATTTGGATTTAGGAGTGAATCTCACATTTTCCCCACACACATACACAAATAGTGGTGATTCCAAATTACTACTATTCACTAGGGAAGTCAATTTTTCTTTTCATTTTAGCTGTAGTAGCCTCTAGCTCTACCTTTTCTAATTCTTTAGCCAACAACTCTTGTTCTCTCTTGGCCTTTTCAAGGTTAGCATCTAATCTTCCTACTTGATCTAAAGGTTTTTTTGTAGGATTTAGTTCATTAATTGAAATTTCTATAGCCTTTTGTTTACCCTTATCTATGGGGTTTCTTATTTCATGTACTTCTTGGATAATGGGTTGTTCCTTTGTTTGTTCTGAGATGGGAACATAATTTATAGCTTCAAAATCCAAAAAAAATTTCTTCAATTGTTCTACTCTTATCATAGCATGTCTAATATTTTCTTCTTTCTCTTTCTCTCTTTTTTGCCTTATTTTAGCTTACTCCTGGATCTTTCTTTCCAATTCAAAAACTTCTTCAAAAATTTCTTCAGAATCTGGGAGGGTTGTTTTTGATGAAGAATTTTGGGTAGGGACTTCCTCTTGGTGGTCATTAACTACTTTGTGACCCTGTAAAGAGGAACCAAGGGGAAAAGAAGGAACAAAGTCTTGTCTATTCCTACTTTGGCTTCTAGATCTTTTATTATTTCCATGGATTCCTCTTCTGTAGAGTTGGACTCTCCTTCCATCCTTTTTAGAGGGTGAATAGTAATCTTTATACGGATTCAAGCCCAAATCACCTGCTTCCTCATATTCTGATGTATTTCCCTCCTGGTTTGTTTGAACAGGATCCTCTTTCCTCACATTTCATTTCTATTTCCATGTGAAAGATATGTCATTATTATTCCTTTCCCTCCTCATTTGATTTCATCTTGAGTTAGTTGGAAGTTCTCCTTCTAATTTTCTTCTGGCTATTCTTTTCTCCAATATCTTGTATTCTTATGGGTCATTATGAAATAGGGGATCTCTTATGGAACATTGGCACATAGGCTTTATAGAGAGTCGCCACTCAATTTGGTTGGGGATTTGGAGATACTACCCTAGGGAGAATATATAAGCTCAACTCAAAAAGGGATAAGATATAGAAAGATGAAATGATAATTTACGCAGATCAAGGGATGGTGGATCTAATTAAGGATAGTCTAAACCTTGTAGCTAGTCAGAAAAACACAGTGGCATACTCACAACATAATACAACCAATTGTTTAACTCTAAATTTATTAACATACCCAGCTGTAAGGCCTTCTAGGTTAAGGCCAATTACAATCAATAAACAATTCTGCAAGATCTACAATAGATCCAATACAAACTCTAGCTAGTCCATCTCTAAAGATAATTGGAAGCTAATGGAAACCCTAAGGCATATCTAAACTTGAGCTCGCAAGCCTCCAAGCAATCTCCTTGTTCCCAAGTATGCAACCACTAGCTCTGCTATTACCAACTATCTGATAGGAATCAGATCTGCAAGTTCATGGAAACAACTTTTCCACAACTTCATTATCTTTCACTACCAAGAACTGTCTTCCTCTTTTTAAACATCTACCCAAGCTCCCCTTAAATACTAATCATCAACCACAAGTCAGCAAGATGAAAACCTAAACCCTTCCTAACAAATTTTAAATGCCATACAAGTCAGCTTACAAAATGTATACAAACATTTAATATAGCATGTCAGCCTCCAGATCCACTTAGGAGAATCCAACAAAAGATACAATTAATAAATGCACCAAGTCAACCTAATAAATCACATAGAACTCTAGTCGGCAAGTCAGATCTACCGAGCAACAATGAAATAACCAAGCCAGCCAAGCATCTCCAAGCATCAGTGTTGACCAACCATCGCAGGCATGACCGAGTAAGCTATTCATCGAGCGCTAGAGACTACCAAGTTCCTTCAGCGGCTGAGCTTCCTTCAATGACTGAAGCCATTGGTCAAGGCTGCAACTAAGTAAAAACTGACCAAAACACAAACACTTATGTAGTTTCACCAAGCACACAAAATTCCCCTGCTTCAACCTTGGACACCCCTGCATCAGACACCCCAAGTTCTAAAAGATGTTCATATGTGAGAAGAACATCTTCCAGGATTCAACACATGAACCCCGAACTAGTTCTTCACATACAAGTCCTCCATCTTTTCTACTTGCAACTTCTTCCACTTCTATTTCCTATGTCTCTTCAAGTCCTTTCTAGACAATGCACAGGTTGATTCTCCATACTGATCATTCATTTTCTCTAGATCCACAACCTCAACTTGGCTACCAATACTCAAGCTTCTCCTACTAAGCATTGTATCCATCAAAGGCATTAGTGAAAATTTCCTATCATTCTTCTCAATAGTAAAAACATTCTTCACACAATCATACATAGCTCTGCAATCATACTGTCAAGGTCTACTGAGCAATATATGATAGCTATCCATACCCACAATGTCACATAACACAAGATCCTTATATTGGCCAATCTGAACATCAATGAAGCATTGTTCTCTTACTTCTAAATCATGAAAATTTTGTAGCCAACCAATCCTATAAGGACATGGATGTTCCATTCTACTCAAACCAAGTTTCCTAACCATGTCCTCAGCAACAAGGTTATCAATACTACCACTATCAACAATAACATCATAGAGTTTACCTCCAAACTTGCATCGGGTCTTTAAAAAGTTACTCCTCTGACAAGGTTCATCCTTTATACCAAGCAATGTTCACCAAAGCAGCAAGTTCTCTGATTAAGGTTCATTTTGAATGTTCTCATTCACCAAAATAGTTTGTCTATCAACCTTCTTCTTTATGCACTCAAAAGAATGGTGTCCTTCCTCTCCACAGTTATAGAAAGTACCTTTAAAGATAACTCTACATGTCTTCTTCTTAGGTTCCACAGGTTTTTGTTCATCTTTTGCATCAGTCACTTTCTCCTTTGTCAACTGATCAACTTTCTCCTTCCCACAGGAGTTATTAGGTTTCTTCCTTTTCAACTTCTCTTCTACCCTCAAAGCATATTGATAAGCATCTTTTGTAGAATCAATCTTCAGCATATGAAGCTCATCCTAAATATTGAATCTCAGACCATTCACATGTCAAGCCACCTTTTCCTTACTAATCTCTCGGTGTCCAGACTGAATAGTAAGTTTGTGGAACTCCTCAGTATAATCTTCAATAGACAAATCCTTCTATTTCAGATTCTGCAACTTCTTAAACAAGTCAAGCTCATAGTCAATAGGTATGAACTTATCTTTCAATTTAGTCACCATCAACCTCCACCGATTGATCTTCATTTCACCTTCATCCTCTCGGTCTCTTTGTAATTCTTTCCACCAAAGAGCAACACGTTCTTTCAAATTTGTTTGTTCCAACCTCACCTAAAGAGGATCTTCAATTTCTTCTAGCTCAAAGAAATCTTCAAGTTCACCAATCTAGTCAATCAAATTCTCAGGTTTCAAAGTACCAGAGAAAGTAGAGACTTCCATTTGGTAACTACTAAACCGAGTAGAAGATCTAGGAAACCCAGTAGTTATGTCCTCACCAGATATATCCCTCCTGTCATCACCACTAGATCCAGCATGTTCAAATTATTTAGCAGCTTCTTCAAATCCATCCTCAGTACCAACAAACTGAGGAATACCAGTAATAGCTCTCATGATCTCGATGATCATGTTATTCTTCATCAATTCCATCTCAGATCTAAAATCTGATTTCACCTTCTCTATAATCCTAGATTCCATAGTATCATAGAGGTCTTGAATAACTCTAGGGTCTAATCTTCTTGATGGCATCCTTAAAGATAAAGAAACCCTTGGCAACAAACCCTGACTGATCACCTTGTGACAATCTCCAAGTTGTATACAAGTCAGATCACTACTTGCAATCTTGCAAAAAACAACTAGGGCACAATTTCACAAGTCCAGTGCCATAGATCTGCAATCAAGATCACAAGATCTTTCCTTCAACAAGATTAACTTCGTAAGATCAGCCTTGCTAGGTCAAACTTCTACTTCACAAGATCAACATTCACTCCAACAAGAACAAAACTTCTCTTTGATACCACCTAACGCAAATCAAGGGATGGTGGATCCAATTAAGGATAGTCCAAACCTTGCAGCTAGTCAGAACAACACAATGGAATACTCACAACACAACACAACCAATTGTTTAACTCTGATTTTATTAACATGCCCGGATGTAAGGCCTTTCAGGTTACGGCCAATTACAATCAGTAAACAATTATGCAAGATCTACAACAGATCCAATACAAACTCTAGCTAGTCCAACTCTGAAGACAATTAGAAGCTGATGGAAACCCTAAGGAAGATCTAAACTTGAGATCGCAAGCCTCCAAGAAATCTCTTTGTTCCCAAGTATGCAACCACTAGCTCTGATATTACCAACTATCTGATAGGAATCAGATCTACAAGTTCATGGAAACAACTTTTCCACAACTTCACCAACTCTAGCTTTAGTAGTGTGTCTCTAAGATTTTTCCATCTTTCACTACCAAGAACTATCTTCCTCTTTTTAAACATCTACCCAAGCTCCCCTTAAATATTAATCATTAGCCACAAGTTGGCAAGATGAAAACCCAAACCCTTCCTAACAAATATTAAATGCCATACAAGTCGGCTTACAAAATGTATACAAACATTTAATATAGCATGTCAGCCTCCAGATCCACTTAGGAGAATCCAATAAAAGATATAATTAATAAATGCACCAAGTTAGCCCAACAAATCACACAGAACTCTAGTCGGCAAGTCAGATCTACCAAGCGACAGTGAAATAACTGAGCCAGCCAAGCATCGCTGAGCATCAGTGTCGACCGAGCACCGAAGACATGACCAAGTAACCTATTCACCAAGTGCCAGAGACTACCTAGTTCCTTCAATGATCAAGCTTCCTTCAATGACTGAGGTCATCGGTCAAGGCTGCAACTGAGTAAAAATTGGCCAAAACACAAACACTTATGTAGTTTCACCGAGCACACAGAATGCCCCTACTTCAACCTTGGATGCCCCTGCATCAATAATTTTGACCCTTAATGGTGACTGACTAGTATGAAATAAGCAAGCCAGGAGCTAAACTCAACTTGAAACCTGTGTTACATATGACTTTGTGAAAGACTTTAATCCCTAGCAAAGTTGCCAATTTGTTAGAGCTTTTTCTTGTGGGATCAAACTTGGATAAATATGAAGGCTTGATCATCAATTTTATGAATACTATCAAGTTTGCTAGAAAGAGTCTAATTGATGAGGATTAGATAAGATCCTCCTTCTACTTCAATCTCCATAGGACTCAGGTGGGTATTGCTTATAATGATTTACTATGTTTCAAGTAAACTGAAATAGTGTATTTGGTTCTCACTGCTATGCTATTATTTCTTCAACTTATTTCAATAAAACATTATTACTCTACAAACTGCCCAGATTATCCCAGTACAGAGTACTACAATGGAAACTACAAGTGTAATAGCATAAAATAGTGGTATAAGGACATTCATCCTTCTTCTTTTTCTAAGTTAAACTCAAGGAAGGGTAACCTCTTGATTCTTTCTTTAAGGAATCACTAAATATGAACTTATACCACGTGGATACAGTTCTTTCAAAATATACAAACAAAACTTTGAAAGTAAAATACTGGTAATAAAATAAATTTTATTATCTCTAAAGATTATGAAAAGATAATTTTATAAGAAACACACTTCAAACTAGTGCCTAATCCAATGGGCAAAAGAGTTTAAATGCAAATCCACAAAGTTATTTCAAAAGAAATACAATAGTATGCCTTACACACCATCTGCAATCTGAATAGAATGCCTGACAATCTATTCTATCAATGTAATATTACTATTATCAAAATATCTGCATATAAGTTTACTCTCTGCAATTGATAATGAGGATTTTAATTTTCTCCTTGAGAGAAACTCACAATCAATTGAAGAAATTGATTAACAATTAGTATATTTTAAATGCCTTATAGATAAAATATACAAGTAAAGAGATAACAATAATAGGAGATAGAAATTGTAGTGTATTTGTATTAAAATGAACTTGTAAATTGCATAAAAAGACTCATGCTTAGAAGCTTAGACACAAAATTTGGAAGTATGTTCTGTAGCAATTATACTCTATTTTTCTATTATCCTTTTCTAACTTCTTACAAAATGAGGATATCACCTCTATATATCCTTCAACCATCTTGGAATTCTCCTATTAATGAGAATGCAACAAGCTTCAGATGGTTCGAAACCTAACCCGAAAAAGCATATAAGACAAATTACAATAACCCCTCAAGTGGTGGAAAGACAAAAATATTTTGGACTACTCTGCATCCTGGCTCATTGATCACTGACACCTTTGTCTATATATATTCATGATAGCTTCTTGAGTTGCTGTGAGATATGGTTACCGTCATTCTGACTAACTTACACCACTCTTTTTGATAGCTTATCATCCCTATGCTCCAAGGTTAGGTGTCAAGTACTCCAGGTGTCCTCCTTACTCATCATCCAAAATATCAAAGTCAACTACAATAGATTTTATCTTCTTGGGCTTTGTGAGTTCATCCCATGTAGTGACCTCTTCCTCTGTCAACCATTTATAACTCTGGATATATTGTAGCTATGCTTTTTCCCTCTCCCATATGGCATCTATTATTACCTTGACATCTACCATGAATTTGGTAAGCTCCATTTCCGCCTTTATGTCTTCATGCAGATTTTTATTAAATCTTTCCACATCTAGTTCATTATTGTCATCTAAAAATGCCTCTTTCCTAGGAAATACAAGTTCAAAATTTGATCTACACTGATCAAGGCTCTTTATGGCTCCATCTACACTTTTAATGGGAGGGATGAATCTATTGGAATCTAAACTAAGCATGGCTATCTTAGCCTCAATCTGATTTCCTTGCCTTTAAAAAATGGCAATATGGCCTTAACCCTCTTTATTTCTTTGCCCACTTGCAGGACAATCTCTGGGATAT
Source organism: Chamaecyparis obtusa (assembly GCA_027943335.1). NCBI lineage: Eukaryota > Viridiplantae > Streptophyta > Pinopsida > Cupressales > Cupressaceae > Chamaecyparis > Chamaecyparis obtusa. The sequence continues at coordinate 598,525 of BSBK01000094.1, forward strand.
CAGTTCTTAAAGATTAAACAACTACAAATCTTTCAAAGAGTGTTGTCCTAACTGACCAAGTTGCATAATAACCATTTAAAATAGAAACATAACCATTTACTTCTACCTACAATTCAGGCAATTTACTATAAGCATTAAAGACCAAATCAGATTTATCTTTTAACATATCAATACTGCGCTACAAGATCTTTAATAAGGCTCATAGGATGGCCTCATTCTTTTCCAAATTTATTTTTTCAATCTCTGCATCAACCTCTTCTTCACTCATACTTTTGTCTTCTAGCAATACAGGTTGTTGAGGTGGTGCAGGGGTAGCCACAGGAGTATTCATTATCTGTTGTCCTAAGTCCACCAAAGACTTCTCTAATGCCTTCTTCTTTATCATCCCTATATCTCTATCCTTCAATTGTGCACTGTAGTCCTCTAATAGGGAACTGTACCTTTTTGATAGTTTCTTTGTTTTAGCTTCATTAAGCCTAGCAAAATGGGTTAACACTTGAGATATCTCAAGGTCTCTTATATTATGGATTGACCATATAATTTTGTCACCGTTCATTTTCTCTTTGACATTTAGGATCGAAGGCTTCTTATCTTTAGGATAAAGACTCCATAGGGCCAATGCTTGGTTTCTTGGGCTATACCCAAATCCTCTGATGATCTCCCCCACTTGATTTTCTGAAGATAAAGTTATATCCTCTTGTCTTTTGATCTGATCAATAATAAAATATGAATACAAATTCCAGACTTAACCATAGTCAAAAGAAATATTTAGCAAAAAGGAGATTTCTTCAGTCGTGTGGTCGCTAGATAAAGATGAGTTAAGAAGAAGGTTTTCAAAATAGTTGTTCTGAACCGTTGATTTAAATTTGATTGAGTTGTGGTCATGTAATCTCAGAATCAAACCATGGGTTAAAGAATAATCTAGCGACCTTGAGATTTTCCTTGTCCCTCAGTCTCCGGGTCAAACTCAAGTTAAGAAAGTTCTTCAGCGATTGAGAGACTATCTTTAGTTGGGTAATCGCCAAATAATCTAGAGTTAAGTGTTGACTGAGGTCAAAATATTGAAGAAAATATGAGTTTCCATTTGCCAGATTTTGTGATGTTTCTCTTCATGATTGGTTGACAAAATATGAAAAATATAAATAGGAAAGCGGGCTTGACTATAGTCGTTGGATCTCTAGAAGAAATAAATTAAAAATTTCTTGTCTTCAGTCGCTAAATCTCCAAATAGTCAAGTCAAAAGATCTCAAAAAGTTTGAAAAGTCAACCAGCTTCAACGACTAAGAGATACACTGTGGTCGCAAGATCTCTTGATGGCTCTATGTCGCCAGGTCTTGAGATAAATTCAAAAGGAAATAATTTTACAGCAACTAAAGTAATGACTATAGTCGTCAAGTCTTAGGATGGAAACTGTAAGAAAACTCAAGGTTGCCCAGTCTCTAGGTAAATCTAAAAGGATTCAAATTACTCAGGGACTATGATATCTGACTATAGTCACTAGATCTCAAGAAGAAGTAAAGTCATTTAGCGACTAAGGTTTTCTTTAGTCACCAGATCTCTGAAGGTATAAAGGAGGCACCAAATCTTTTAGTGATTGTGAGAATGTGTTGTAGTCGCTAGATCACTAGAAGTTAAAATTTGATTACCTATCATTTTCTTAGCTTATGGCTAGTAGCATATTGCATATTTTTGACAAGTTGTTCGGCTTCCTCTGGGGTAAATTTTTTAGTCTCTAGGTCATACTCTCTTAATGTTTGCACAGCCTCCTTAGGGACTTGACCCTCTTCAGTGATCTGAACATAGGATGCAACCTATTGTTTTTTGTGCCATATTAAAAAGCTCTTGAATTCATCTGACTCTATAAAACTATCATCCTTCAAGAATGCATCTTGTTCTATCATTCTTTCATCTTGACACAGGGCCAAGGGAAACTCAACATCTTCCGTTTCAAGCTTTTGATTTATTTTTTCCTCCCTTATCTACTTTCTCAATTGGTGATCATGGACACCAATTCTAGTGAAAAGGGCTCCCACTTTGTCCTTTTTCTTTACCTGAGAGGATTCCCCAATTAAAAATCTCTGCTTCTTTGCAGGAGGCTCACTTGTATCTTGAGAACTATGGAGCTCTATTAAATCGACCATATCTTCTCTAGCCTGACATCTTTTAGTCATTATTTTTTCCAAGGGAGGGATGCTATGCACAAAGAAGCCACCATCACTATCCTCATCACATTCGGACTCAGAATGGACATCCTTCTTCCTGTCAGTCTCATCAATTTGATCCTCAAAAGTCCTCATCAAAGTATTGAATTGGGACATCATATGTTCAATCCTTTGGAGATAAGGAAATGTAGGGAAGAAACCACTAAATGCCAATCCCTTTTGTTTCAATCACTTCTCCATGGCATATAGTTCATGTATCTAGTTAGCCCTTCTTGCCACTTCTTCTTCTTCTATTATATTTCTCAACACATCCTCCTCAGGATACTCCTCATGTCTTTTATTGAATGGAATGTTGGGGATGTAATATTTCCTGGTAGCAACCATGAACCCTTCTGTATCAACATATATATGGGAAGCAGCATGCATTCTAAACTATTCCAACCAATCATTAACCTTGCTGAAGGCATTCTTGCCTATTTTGATACTATGCACTCTAAAGTGCCTTGGAGTAAAAGTTCATTTCCTATGTGAAGCCAGATGCTCCTTATCAGTCAGCATTAGCTACAAGATGAATTCTAAAAATGCCACCCTTGGTGGAACAAAGAATGGTAGTATGTGAGGGGGCTGAGGGCATCCATATACTCTAATCATAGTATACCCCTTTTCATAGTATATATCTCCCCAATTATGACCCTTATTCCATTTAGCAACAAATTTGTGAGGCCTTACCAGCTCCAAAACCTTAGTGGATAGCCTTGAAAAATTAAGCCCTAAGTTGAGGAGGATAGGCCGAACTATCCAATTTTTGAATACACAAAAATCACTCCTTGAGGAAGAAGGAATCTAATCCCTTATCCAAAATTGCACTGGGTTTGGCTGCCCCTTATACATCATCTCTGGCTCAAGGTTATCCATGTTCATGATATCATAATTAAAGTACAAAATGAGATGCCTCAGTAAAGAATAGCACATAAACTTCGGTGTAGAACCAGAACCAGACACATGGCTCTTCAAAGCTTGTAAACCCTCATGCATTTTTTCTATTATGAAACCTATATAATCATATCGCCTCATCACATGAAGACTTTGGGAATCCAAAACCATCATCAAGAGGTCCAAGGTGATCCTCTCACCACCATCTATCCCTAGAACTTTGCATAATCCATATGCAATATACTTTATGTAAAATTTGAGATCCTTGTAGAAAAATGGGGTCGACCCAGCTATTGGTGCAATATAATTTCTATTTTTGTGTGGCACATCAGCTTGAACCTCTTTCACCACCACAACAACCTCCCTAACATATCTATTGGTCAGGGCCTATAAATTAATTTCAGTAGCCATAGTGACTTGGATACCGAAAGCATTTATGAATGAACTTCGATCAAGGGTAACCAGAGGAGAACCATCAGCCTTCCTAATTGTTCTTGATAAGGGATCATAGCTATGGGATTTGACAATTAGGATATCTACATCCAAGAAAACCTGAGGAACTATCAATTTTTCTAACCCTAACATCCAAGGGTTTGAGACCGGACTTTCAGCATTCTTATAAAAGTATTTAAATAAGAACATTCTGGTGACATCTAGCGTCCTAGCATCTCTACAATAATAAATTTCTTCCATAAAACATTCATCACTAACCTTATTTTTCTGTGATGAGCTTGACAATAAGGCAAGGAATTCATTTGAATAGCTTTCCTTAACTTTCTCCTTTCCTCCTTTGTTGGAATCTTGCAAACCCTCATGCATTTTTTCTATTATGAAACCTATAGAATCATATCCCCTCATCACATGAAGACTCTAGGAATCCAAAACCATCATCAAGAGGTCCGAGGTGCTCCTCTCCCCACCATCTATCCCTAAAACTTTGCATAATCCATATGCAATATACTTTATGTAAAATTTGAGATTCTTGTAGAAAAATGGGGTCGACCCGGCTATTGGTGCAATATAATTTCTATTTTCGTGTGGCACATGGGCTTGAACCTCTTTCACCACCATAATAACCTCCCTAACATATCTATTGGCCAGGGCCTGTAAATTAATTTTAGTAGCCATAGGGACCTAGATACCGAAAGCCTTTATGAATGAGCTTCGATCAAGGGTAACCAAAGGAGAACCATCAGCCTTCCTAATTGTTCTTGATAAGGGATCATAGTTGTGGGATATGACAATTAGGATATCTACATCCAGGAAAACCTAAGGAACTATCAATTTTGCTAACCTCAACATCCAAGGGTTTGAGACAAGGACCGGACTCTCAGCATTCTTATAAACGTATTTAAATAAGAACATTCTGGTGACATCTAGCGTCCTAGCATCTCTACAATGAAAAATTTCATCCCAAAAACATTCATCACTAACCTTCTTGTTCTGTGATGAGCCTAGCAGTAAGGCGAGGAATTCATCTGAATAACTTTCCTTAACTTTCTCCTTTCCTCCTTTGCTGGTATAAGCCCCACCAGCTGATATTTGGCTCATGTTGTCTGTAAATTTAAACTTCCTCTACAAATTTTAGACGTCCTAAACTTTGAAATTGGTGTGAAAAATATCAATCTGGCTTTTTGAAAGCTTTGGTAATCTGAAATGAATGATGAAAAATTGTATTTATTTAGTAGAACTGGCAATCCGTTAGAGATCGAAAAGATGAGTAGTATGTCACTTTTTCCATTACTTGGCATGCTCAGAACTCAATTCACTAGCCGTAAGCTAAGAAAATGATAGGTAATCAAATTTTAACTTCTGGCAATCTAGTGACTACAACATGTTCTCACAATCACTAAAAGATTTGGCACCGCCTTTATACCTTTAGAGATCTGGCGACTAAAGAAAACCTTAGTCGCTAAATGACTTTACTTCTTCTTGAGATCTAGTGACTACAGTCAGATATCACAGTCCCTGAGTAATTTGAACCCTTTTAGATTTATCTAGAGACTGGGCGACCTTGAGTTTTCTTACATTTTCCATCCTAAGACTTGGCGACTATAGTCATTACTTTAGTCACTGTAAAATTATTTCCTTTTGAATTTATCTTGAGACCTGGTGACAGAGAGCCATCAAGAGATCCTGCAACCACAGTGTATCTCTCAGTCACTGAAGCTGGTTGACTTTTCAAAATTCTTCTTGAGATCTTCGGACTCAACTATTTGGAGATTTAGTGACTGAAGATAGGAAATTTTCAATTTATTTCTTCTAGAGATCCAGCGACTATAGTCAAGCCTGCTTTCCTATTTTGTCAACCAATCATGAAGAGACACGTCACAAAATCTGGCAAATGGAAACTCATATTTTTTTCAATCTTTTAACCTTGGTCAACACTTAACTCTGGATTATTTGGTGATTACCCGACTAAAGACAGTCTCTCAATCGTTGAACAACTTTCTTAACTTGAGTTTGACCTGGAGATTGGGGGACAAGGAAAATCTCAAGGTTGCTAGATCATTCTTTAACCCATGGTTTGATTCTGAGATTATGCAACCACCACTCGATCGAATTTAAATCAATGGTTTAGAACAACTATTTTGAAAACCTTCTTCTTAACTCATCTTGATCTGGTGACCATGCGACTAAAGACATCTCCTTGTCGCTAAATATTTCTTTTGACTATGGCTAAGTCTAGAGATTGCGTGAACACCCTTATTCTCCAAGTCGCCAGAAGAATTACATAACCTCGGTCAAGTAATGAGATTAAATATCAACCATTGATTACAACGCCATCCAACGGTTCTCGCTAAGTCTGTATACCTTTTATAACTTAACCTCTTCATTGGGAGACTTAGAGATAACCGTTTCACTGAATCGCTGACTACTTAATGCATAACCGCCAGAATCATGAGAATACGCAACCATTGAAATCACCAAGTCATGGGATAAAAGAACAAACCACTGAATAACTGGAGATCTGGCAACCCACAAAATAGACCGCCACCTTGCATCTGGAGATTCAGTGACCAACTATAATTCTCATTATTGCTGAATATTATATCAATTTTTTATTTCTCTCAAAGATCACTTGACTGAAGGTATCTTGATCTGGAGATAAAGCGACCATAGTTACTTTGCAAAAATTTATCATAGTAGTTGCTAAATCTCATAATAGTTATCCAGAGACTTGGTGACTAAAGGCAACCACTAAATCATTTAAAGACAGAATATTCCTCCAAACTAAAGAGACTACGCGACAAAGGGATTCAGGTAATCGCTAGTTAAAAAGGAATATGCTAAAATGTTTGAGAGACTAAGAGACCAGTCAGAAATATAAAGTGCATATGCAGAAAAAGGTCGTTTAAGTGATTTGAAAAAGTAACAGTCGAATAGACTTCGGTGAGAAATTTTTAGGGCTTTTGAATTTTCAAAGAAAATTTAGACCTAAAATCTAGGGTTTTTCAATCTTTAAACAATTTTGGAGCTTCTGGGGCTAGAAAAATTGGAGATCAAATCATAAAAATCAGGGATACACATCAAAAATAAAAAAATTGAAGGACAAAACACCTAAAACTAGGAAAACAACCAACAACAACCATGAATGCTAAAGATAGTTTGGATTTCCTAGAGGAGAGGCATGATGAGAAAGATGCATTGGTCTCTATGAAGAGAGACTCAAAACTTGAAGAACATGAAGAGTGGGAGATTGCAATAGTAGTCTCTTGGTTTGAGGCTAAGGATGAAATGAAGAATGAGGATTAGATTGAGGTTTAATTTTTGCCCATGGGAGGCAATCAGATTTTGAGGATGTTTGAGAATATGTTGGACCAACATCATGCAAGGATGCCATGGATCACTCATGTTGATCTATATAAACCAAAGGTGAAGATAAAGACTTTTTTTTCTGACATGTTTTTTCTTGCAGGTTTCCAAGAGGACTTGGAAAGTTTTCAAAGTTGGGGAATATGGGGCAGGAGCACCATGGCTACAAGGGTCACTTCATGGTCCTATAGGAGCATAATTTAGATAATAATTCCAAATGGCCTATAAGGTCTTCATGTGATGTAAATGTGGCCATTATAGCCACCAATGCAATAAAATGCAAGCAAAATGTTAAAATTGTAAAAGTTGCCATATGGGCAAGATAAGGCCTAAAGGGCTAATTATGGGGTTAACTGGTTAGTTTGATAGATTTAATAATAAAATATGTTTGTAAAGGTCATAATTTTACCACTTGAGGTAATGGGGAATATAAAGTTTAAAATATTTAAAGGTTGCCAAAGTTGACAATCCCATTGTCAACTTGGCAACACAAATTCAGGGACAAACTAATGTAACTGAGCATTGGGGAGTTAGTTAGGGAGTTGAACTCAGTTTGTGGGAAGTTTTTTGGTTTTTGTTAGGTATTGAAGGATCTATTTGATGGAGATCCACATGATTATGGAGAGGTAGAGGTGTGTGGGCGTAAGGGAACCAAAAAGTGTAATGGTTTTTGAATCAATGAAAGTTTGAAATTCTGTTATTTTCATGATTTTCTCTGTATAGAAGTCTGAAAACATGGATGATTTGGAATTGTTTTAAAATTTGTGTGGTCCATCCTCATATGAATTGGAAAAACCATTGAATAACCTTTAATTTTGATTTTGAATGAACAATTTTCATTGAGGATATTGAAAGTTATTCTTATTTTTCTGAAAAACTATTATAAACCCTCAACTAGGATATTCTAGGGTGATTTGATGTGAAAATAATAGTTCCACATTGAATAAGGTCTCCATCCTTGGGGAAAAAATGGTGGACATAATTTATATTGATTCTCCCATGTGTGCAGGTGTTTATATAGAGTTTTGGCATGCACTCCATTGAAGGAAAGTGACTATTGACAGTCAAGTTGAAGGAATAATTGTCTTGAAAAGTTTAGTCTTAGTGTGGGGGACATATCTCCCTATTTCACCATTGGATTTGACCAAATTTTTGATATGTTGTAGAGGGAAATGTTATACACCTTTTCACCAGAGTGATCTTTGATATCTGGTCACCTTCTAACGTTATTGGATACAGAGTAGATGTCTATCAAAACTATTTTGTTTCTCTAAGACTGCGCGGTCAGAAAGTTTACAATTGGGGGTATTAATTGGATATTAATAAATCTAAGATTTGGTTTGGTCATATTTTTTGATGTTACAAAAAAATTTCTTTCTTTCCAAAAAAATTCATCTCATCGTTTTGAAGGTCAAATAAATTGATCTCATAAAATTATCCTGAGATAGAAGGAAAATAGCATTGGTTATGATTTGCATGATTGTGAGTTGATGGGGTTGCTTAGTTGAATCCACTGATTGGTTTGAGGGGCATTGAGATGTAAGTGCAAAAAGAAATTGTGAAGTCCCCCATCATTTGCAGAATGAAGACCACCATACCACCTCTGCATCATTCACTCTCTCTCTCTCTCTCTAGATCTCTTTCTATCTTTATCTCTTGATCTATCTCTATCTCTTGATCTATTTTTCTCTCATTTCTCTCACTTTGTATACATCTCTATCTCTCTCTCTTCCTTTCTGCCTCCATAACTAGACACATCCCCTCCTCTATCCATCCATCTCTCTCCATCACCCCCTTCATATACCCTTAAATGTCTACATATCCATATTTCTTCCCCCATTTCTCCCTCTATCTCTATCTTGTTATCTCTCCATCCCTCTCCATCCCTATATATCTCCCTCTCTCTACCTCTCTTTATTTATCACTTTCCACCTCTATCTTTATCTTTATATCTCTCCCTTTCTCATTCTCTCTTCATCATATATTGATATCTTCCATCTCCCCTCTATTTATCTCTCCCTCTTGTCTCCATATTTGTCTTCTTGTCAATCTCCATCTCTAAACCTCTCTGTATCTCCTTATTCTATCTCTTTCTCTTTTCTCTACACCTCAATGTCTTTCTATCTCTATCTCTCCCTATCTCTTTATAGATATTGCGGTTGCCTCCGATATCTATTTTTGCACCTCTACTATTGTTTCATAAACCCTTGTTCTACCTTATGTTTTGAGTTATGTACCAACCTTGTACCCATTTTCTCTTGTATGTTTGTGGGGAGTTTGGTGTCTATTTCCTCAGCACGATGGGGTGGGCCTTTGGGTTCCACATAGTTGGGTGGTAGTGATTCTTCTCCATCAAGGTATGGTATTCTTGTTAGTGCACTTGGATGGTTCATTATTGGTTTCACCATATACTCTTCTTGGAGATACTTCATCATACTTGTACCATGAGTTGTAATTGTAAAATTGTATTATTTGGTGTATTGAGATAAATCTATCAGAAATGTTGTAATTTTATTTCTAGAAATCATAATTATAATTCATGATGATGAACATGTCAACATGTAAAGAGAAGCTATAAGTTATATGGAGGACAGTCATGTTATAGTTAGGATTTTTAATAAATGCTATTGTATTAGATGTAATAAATGTATACTTCATTTTCTTTATGATAGATGTACTTCTCATTATGACGAAAGAAATAACCAAGAATATTTGACTTTGGGTTTAAAATAAACATAGCTTTATTAACATGATTATGTTCTTGGTTAATTCTTTAGTGTTGTTATCATTGTTTAAGTAGTGACATCATGGGAACTATAGAGGATATAGGTTAATTCTATAATTTCACTTCCTCATTGGTTCCCAAGAGGGGTGTTACATATTGGGCTTTCTCCTTTATCTTTATCTATCATTTTTATTCTCTACATATCCCTCTCTATCATATCTATCTCCATCTCTATCTTTGTGTTCCTCTATATCACTATATCCTTACCTCCTCTCTCTCTCTCTCTCACTCTTTCCCATTCTATATCTACCTCTTTCTATTGCTATATCTTCCTCTAGATCTCTCGCTCTCTCCATATTTCAAACATAACATGACTTTGTTGGTAAACTATTTAAATAACAAATCATAAAATTAGATCAATATTATTATTTTAAAATTTCCATAGATTAATAATAGATACTATAATTTTACATTCCCTAGCTGGAGCAGCCAAATTTTGGGGATTATTTTGGGATTTGTTTGTGATATTTTATTCCATAGCTAAACCAAGCGGATTTGTGCTTTTTTTTAAACTTTTAACCTTAGCGGTAATGTTTTAGGAATTTTTAATTTGTCCTCACCCTGACATATATTTAGAGGTTTTGTAATGTTATTATCGACAACCAAGCCTAACAGTCTTTGTGCTAGGGAAATTTGAAACTTAGTAATATTTTAACTTTGGCTGTCAGATTGAGGAGGATTTTTAATTGAATTTACTGCGAAACTTAGTAATATTTTAACTTTGTGCGCTTGCCAAGTCAGAGGGTTTGGTGGTTTGTCTACTCACCATGCCAGTAAGTCCTTAGTTTTCTTCGTGTCAATGATATCACAGGTGGTTTGTTCCTTCCAATATCCACTCGCCAAGGCAGGCCCAAACGAGCGAGAAGGATTCATGGAAGCCCCCTGAGAATGGTCCACTGTTGTCATGATATTTGCTTCCACACTCCCCTTTTTTGGGTCCACTGTCGTTGCGTACACTGTGAACAGAAACAAGAGCGTCAAAACAATCTCCCATATCACCCCTTTGAAGTATGTCACCTTAACAAAAACACATTAGATTAGGTATTTTAAATGCTCAAGGGGTTTTCTTAGCAGAAACAGATTTTGTTTTGGGCCAATGCATGTAGAGGTGTCAAGGCCACAACTGTTAAGCCTTTCATCGATGACCCTTCCACCGCCAGCTTCTCAGTAAGACGTCAAATGGCAGCCAATGAAAATAGTGAAAATCCATGGTTCTGATGATTTTAATGGTCGTTCAACCCTCTACACCATTGATGTTTAAAATTAGCTTGGCCTCTTTCAGATATAGGGAACGTGTAAATATGAAAACTTTTTTATTTTAAACTTTTCAAATTTAGATTTTGATCTTATTATAAAATAACATATTAATAATAGATACAGAATTTTTGGTATATTGTTTTCTTTTGAAGATTTAATAATAAATATGTTAAATATATTAAAGCTTGAATTTTATTATATAGATATTTATTTATTTATTATTTTTATTAGAATTTTTTTTCTAGTTTAAACTTTTTCTACTTATATTTTTAGATTTCTTTTAATTATTGTATAAGATAATTGTGAATATAATTAGAATATGAATATATAATTTATAAGATTCATAAATGCTATTTTATAAAATGAAAAGATTTGATGATATATACAACATGAATATAAGAATACAGATAGAAAAATATAACCTATAATTTTTCTTCATTCGATAGAAATATTAAAATATATTTTTGTTATAGTTTTTTATTAGAAGATATTTAAATATATATATTTTTTTGGCAAAAGATCAAAGACCCATTAACATATGAAGTAAAAGAAGAAATAAATATATAAGAGAGTCAGATAATTCCCCCTACACCACCAAGTGCCCTATTACAAAATGCAACTTACTAGGGTATGCTTATGCTCCTTAGGTATCCACAATTTTCTTTGCAAAAAATAATTGATTATATAAGATCAGCTATAACTACCCATATACCAACTAGAAAAACCCTATACCCCATAATACATAAAGGCCTACAAAATAACCATCTACGTTGTTTGGAACATCAAAGAAACAACACTTGATATCTAAACGGCTCTACTAACTAGTATTGCTCGAGACCCGAGATGACTCAACAACCACTTTAGGTACCATCACCTTTCCCTTGCCTCAAATGAGATTGTTGAAGTCCTCAGGGCAATTACAGATGGAGATTGGAGCACAAAACTACCTTGGGCCTTCTGATGTGTAATGCAGGAGGAGAATGACCACATCAAACAAATATAATGTTGCACACATAATATTGGTTGTAAGGCCTTCTAATAGGTGACTCAACTCCCTTCAAAAGAATTTAGGATCTCTTCTTTCGATAACTACCTTCATGATTTCATAAAGCCTCTCATATTCCACACGTTTCTACAAAAAATGGATAGGGAAGAGGCCCCCTACCCAAGCTTTTGAACCCATTAGGCTATATCTTATTATTGCCACATCAAGCCCATCTGCCATGACAAACTCTTTCTTTACACATAGCCTTGCCAACCACCTGAAACACTAAGATTTTGGCTTAACATCAAACACATTTGAGAGGAATACATATACAACTTGAATGACTCTCATGTGTTTTCTTCCATTCAAATGAATGACCCAACATAGTTAATAGTTGTGTCCTTATAGTTTTTTGCCAACAAGGCATAAATTTTACAGTGGGTTGGATGAGCTGGCTTTGATTTTTCCCACTTGGGTTGTTCTCGTGATATTTTTACCTCAACAAAAAGCCCTCTAAATATAAAATGAAAAGAAAAGTAGATAGACTAATGAAGGTCAAGATTTCTTATTTTTCAAAAGGGAAAGGAGTACACCCTCCTATTCCATAGTATCTCCGAACCACATCAAGCGCATATTCATTTACCTGAGATTTTCTTTTACAAGTGAAAAACCAAGGAGGTCAAGGTTTCTGATTCAACCTTTAGGAGGTGAAGAGCATACTCTCCTACTACCCAACTAGTCACAAGAAAAGAATCCTTCCTAGTTAATCTAGATGTCTAAAAAGATCAAACTAAGGAAGACACAATGTTTTCTTGAATCTCCTTGCGCTAACCTACAAAAAAAATAGCTTTAGTAGTCCCAAGATATGACTTTGACAATAGTCCTACAACCACAAAGTGTTAGTAGTCTCAAAATAAGGCAATATAGATGTCTTTGAAAAGAGAATTTCCTCCTAAATACCTTGCAAAAACCAGTTATTTCCTACAAGATAGAATGTTAAGACCAATATGAAGTTGAATCAAGCATGAATATCCAAAATTTAAAGCAACTAGACCCTAAAAAGTGTTGTCTATTTTTTATGTAATAAAATACAATCAACACCATATTATCATATGATGAAAATCAAAGAGCCATGTGATGAAAGCCAGAGTTATTATATCGTACGATGAAACTTAAAATTGCATGGGATAAATCACCTTGTCCCATCTTATCATATGATAAAACTTTCAACTACATGCGATGAAAGAAGGTATCATACGATAATCTGGACTATTGAGTGCAATATTTGTCACAATTTTAGAAAATAAATAAAAAATAACCTACAAGAAATGAAACCAAAATATGATTTGGGTCTTACGATGGGTGCAAAAAATGTGTGGTTAAATATTGGTATTAAATTATAATGCAACCAACACTCAATAAACTAATAACTTGAGAATTTAGCTATGAGAGTTCACATCAAATGAACAAACTAAACCCTTAAAAGTGGCTTATTGCTTCCTAGTTGAAGTGAGTTTAATCCTTTTGTAATTCTCATCAAATTGGCATGGAGGACTAGTGGCTTGACTACTCCAAAATGGAAATGTGGAGGATATGCAAGACTTGCATTCACCGCTAGAATGCAAAGCTATGATGAACTAGAATGCAAATGTAAATGCAAAGCTATGATGAACTAGAATGCAAGATTAGCAATGCTAATGTGAAAGCAATCTAGATAACAATGTAAGATTACACAAGAAAATGAGCTAATACTAACAATGCAAAATAGGTATGAGCTAAGAAACTATGAACTTGAGAACTCAAAATAGCAAGATTACACTAGAATGCAAGAATCTCTTTAGGATACCAAATGATCAAGATTGGGACTCTTAAGCCAAGGAAGAGCTTCCTTTTAAATAAAGTGCCTCAAGAAAGAAGGGTGAAGATTAAGAAGAAAAAGATGTTAGGTAGAGATGAGTGGTGAGAGAGATAAATCCATGTGAAAGGATCCAAGAATCTTGATTGGTCAAGCTTGATTGGACAATAGGACAAAATAGAAAATCCTATTTTAATTGTCATTTAATCAAGATTAAGTTGCACAATGTGTTATTTTTAATAAAAGTTATGGGACTTTATATTAAATGGAAGTTTTGACAATTATTTAATTTTAATTATGAAAGGGGGGTTATTTAGGTTACTTACATAATTGTAGAAACTGATGAAATATCAGATTCAACTCCAAGATCCAACTGCATGCAATAAACCTGTCACAAAGAATGAAGCAAAAATATGGAAAAAGCAAAACCCTCTTGTGCTCAAAATGTTAGAGCTCAAACTGTATTAAGAGAGAATGAAATAAAAAATTACAAAAGCGGCTTATAAGAACAGAAACCCTAAAGCCACAAAAAACTAGGTTGTGCAATAATAATTAATAGAAATATTAATTATTATGCACCTAAAAGAGATAGCTTAAGTGAAAAAGAATAATAGAGGACTTAAGTAATTAAATCGAAATGATTTAATTATAAAGTCAAATATATCTATTACTCTAACAACCCCCCTTAAGCGTAGCTCAGGAGGAAGCTAACCTAGCACAGCTAAGAAAGCAAAAAAATGGGTCCCGGCAACAAGGCCTGATCAGGTACCCAGAACAAGGAAATCTCTATAAACCGGAGTAAAGGAGAAAACCCAGTGGGAAAAACTCCTCTCCAAAAAGAGATGAAAAAGCAAGCAAAGACAAGAAGGAATGACTTCAAGAGACTCTCTCAAAGCCATAAGTACAATGCGTGCTACCAACCCCCCCCGAGAGAGAGGGTCGAGGCTCCAAAGCCCCCCAGAATGAAAGGACCCCTGGAGCAAAGAGCAAACCACTGTGACTCCAATGCAGAGGAGTGAAGGTCAGTGGGTGCTGAAGAGGTGACCTCGAAGGATGAGGTGTCACTGGAAGGCTGAGCTGATGCTCAAATGAGAAGACACGAGGATCCTGAAAGGGAATCCCCAATGCAAGTGGTATGACAGGTGTGCTGACACTATCATGAGAGAGGAGATGAGTGTCCTCTGAAGAATCCTCAACAACTGCACCTGGTGGCTCGATGAATGGAGCTGGAGGATCAAGCAGTGCCGAAGAAGAATCCGGCTGAACAGAAAAAAGCTCAACAGGTGGTGGCATGGCAGTCATAACAGTAGTCTCAGGAACCACACAAAGGTTCAAACGACCTGACTGTACCACATGATGCTCTCTCAAAGTAGGAGAGTCGTGCTCTGGCAAAGGTGGACCAAAGTGTGAGAAGGAGTAGAGACGGGTGGAATGATCAACTGTCCCTGTAGCAACAATACTTCCTGTCATACTATCTCGGATGAAGACTGAATCTGGAGTGAACTCAACTGTCTTCCCTGACCCACTGTGAGTAATCTGAAAAACTGAGAGAAGGTTTGAAGACAGAGATGGAACATACAACACATCATTGAAGGTGCCATCCTGAATGCATACAGTGCCTTTCCCACAGACAGTCATAACAGTGTTATTCCCAATGATAATATGGGAAATAGGAGAAGCCTCAAAAGAAGAGAAGATCTCCCGAGAAGATGCCATATGGTGAGAAGCACCTAAATCCAGTATCCAAGGGACCTGTGAAGGGGATGCAACAGAAGCCCGTAATGCATGACCCTTTCCAAGATCCTGTCCAGCTGTAGAATAGATAGAGGAAGACTGATAAGCAGACCCCTGTGAGCCAGAAGAGGATGGAGAGGAAAGATTGCTCTGCTGAAGAAGAGCTTGCAAATCCGCTATCTGTTTCTCGTAACCATCAAACTTCTTCTGATAGCAAAGTGACTCATCATGTGTTCCCTTCTGACAATAGGAACATGAAGGGCTCTCAGTCTTCTGTTTCTCCTTCTTAGAAGAAGATGGTGGGCCAGTAGAGTGATAAGAGGAGGAATCAGATATCTGCTTCGGTTTCTTCTTCTGAGAATCCTGAAGTGTCTTGGCAAGCAATGCCTGTGACTGTGAACCTGCAAGTGAATCCATCTGAGTGATCTTGGACTGCTCACGAGTCAACCTGTCACAGAAAGTCTCAAAAGAGGGCATAACATGTCTGGTACCCAAAGCATCCATGGTGGAGTAGAAAGTGGAAGAAAAGATCCGGTACTGTCCTCGCAACTTTGAGAGTATCAAATAGATACACTCATCATCTGTCTTGATTTTTCCACATCCCTGCAAAACTGTACGCAAAGACTTGAACTTCATCAAGAAGTCCTCTATAGTGGGGAAATCAGAAGGAGTCAAAGAGGTCAACTCTGCATCAAGCTGAAGCTTCCGGAATTCGTTGACTGTACCAAACAAGGTTGAAAACTTGCTCCAAATAGCCCTAGGAGTGGTCAAACCTTCCAGGTGAAATAAGAGACTGTCAGAGATGTTCAGTGCAATTAAACCCATGGCTTCATCCATTTTGTTCCTGTGCTGAAGAATTTCAAAGGGACGCTGCAGAACAGGTTGGTGTTCATCCAGACATGACCATAAGCCACGTGACATGAGCAGCCTGGTCATGTGTGCTTTCCAT